>VXBC01004318.1:408600-418897 GCA_013399945.1 Ploceus nigricollis
AAAGAATGAAAAAAATAAAGAAAGAATCTACAGCAATTCAGAAGTTTTATTTTAGGTCATTTTTCTCTTACCCTCTCAAAATGACAAGCTAGTAATCAAGGTGAAAAATAAAGCATTAAAAAAAAACTACTTATCTGCAAATGGTATTTCTTAGATAAGTAACATTCAGTTTACCTTAAAGAATGGAAATAATTAAGAATAAATAAATAATTAAAAAAAAAAAACAAAAAAAGAAACAAGAGAGTGATTAAAAAGATACCAAAGTTCTTGATCCAGTTAAATTGAATCATAGAATCACAGAATCAATTAGGTTGGAAAAGAACTCTATAATCATTGAGTTTAATCTAAGACCTAACACCTTCAAGTCAACTAAACCATGGTAGTAAGTGACGTGTCCAGTCTTTCCTTAAACACCTCCAATCCATCTAATGTTGGATGAGAGTTCTAATCAAGACTTTTACATCCCCACAGTTTTTTCATTATACTCCAAAAACACAGAACTTTCTGACCACACAAGTGTTAAACATTGACAGTTTGACTAACCAACAAAGAAATGCTATTTATAAAAAAGAGTGTGGTTTTTCCTGAGAATAATTTTAAAGAGTTTTATTTTAAGAAACATATTGACAATGTCCAAGTAAGTGAGACAAATGGAATTTTTATATAGTCAACACTCTTCTATATCATCCAGAGAAGCTGTGAACCCTAGGCCACTGAAGTAAAAAAAATGTCTCCCATTAGTTAAATCAGCTTTTTTGTCAAACTGAAAATGAGGAGATATTAGGAATGTCACAAAGACAGAAAGCTATTTTAATAGATTAGCCCAAATAAAGTTAATTTTGCTTTAGTTTATGGCTTATTTTCTTTCACAATATTCCAAGTCTTAATTCTAAAACATAACCTCTCAAAAAACAAACAAAAAAAGAAAACCAACCAACCAAAAAACAAAAGCTCAAATTAAATCTTATTGATAAATCATCCTGAAAGACAAAGTAACCTGCCAATCATTTCCAATCAACAAATCCTAACATTTAATCACAAGCATATTCACACTTCAACATGGATCCACTTCTGTCTTTAAGCTTCTAATTAATAATTGTGTTGTCAAAATGCAGAATCATGAATAGTCCTTAAGGCTTTTCCTGTACAGAAGATGATGAATACTTGTACTTAGCCAATCAAAAGTTCATTTAGTTGTTAAAGAATATTTGTCTTTAAAGTAGAATAATTTAATTATAAAATTATTATGGTTGGAAAAAGCCTTTAAGATCATCGAGTCCAACTGTTAATCCAGTCCTGCCAAGGCTACTAAACCATGCCCCCAAGTAGGTTCAAACATTCAAAACATTCATAGCTTTTTTGCCACTTTAAATATAATTTTGAATGTTACAGAAAGTGCATATCTAATTAAAGATTATTGAAAAAGGCACTTCTCTCTAGGCTGTGGACTACTGTTCCATGGATCTTACTTAGTACAATGGATTTATTGTACCAGGGTGGATCCTATGGGGCAAATTATGTCACCCATACTGATACTACATATGAAGGATGTAATTTTCTTTACAGGGTGTAGATGCATGAAAAAACAGTGGAACAAATTCTTACTGATTCACTGAATAATGAAGAGGGAGAGAGAGAGAGAGAGGGAGAGAGAGAGAGGGAGAGAGAGAGATAAAAACCAGATTGCTTCTAGGGTGAGTATGTCTAATACTGGACAGTTTCTTTCTGCTAATGCTCAGATGAAAATTAGTCTTGGATGAGTTTCTGCTTACCGGCTACCTTTGAAAGAAAAACTTTCCCATTTTGCAATGATCTCTGGAACTTCCAGTTCCCTCTTGGCTTCTCGGTCCTGCATTGTGAAGGACCTCCCACTCATCAAATTTACTTGAAAACTATTGTCTCATAGGCAGACAAATGCAGTAAAATAATGCCCAAAGACAAATGCTGACACTTGCTTTTTGCCTCTCCAGAAAATTCCTTTCATAGGCTGAAACTGCTATGGTAGCTGTTTCATTGATCTATATAAAAATTGAAGCAATGGAAATACCTGTAGTTAAAATGATGAAAATGAATTTATTTACTGATAAAAATTGAATAATTTTGTATGCACATATCTGAAGCTTTGCCAGTGTTTTTCATCCTCTCCTCTCTGAAGTTTTCCAATGTGTCGAAAAGGCATTATAGTAGGCATTTTGCATTGTCATTGGCTTACCTCAAAGGGATATGCAATATCCATTGTTGACAAAACAGCCTATTTTATTTTGAAATTCTTATATTTGCTCTCATCAGCAGCATAATGAAAGATTACAGTTTTACTAAATCAGAACTCTCTCCCTTTTCAAGCTAAAGGTACTTCACTACATTGGTTTATGTAGCATGTTTTTGCTTGTTTGTTGTTTTAAGAATTGAAAAAAAATGCATAAAGGTATTTGGGGAATAGCTAAAAGGAATTTAATTCTTTAGCTGGAAAGATTTGTACATGCCACAAGTTTTCCTGGATAAATAATCAGGAATAGCGATCTTGTCCTAGCTGATCACAGACAGATAATGATCAAATAGTACTTTTCACAGACTGTCTTATTTAGGAGTTGCACTGACTGTCTCAGTTTCCAGTTTCCCAGCTTGCTGGGAAAAGTTGTAGTAATCTGTTCCTATCCTCAGCTTTCTCCTTCCTTAAAGAACTGTCCACAAGAGGGCTAGGCATAGCATAGACTAAAAAGACAAAACAAAATTCCTTAAAAATTTAATGAAGACAGCAATGTCAGAATTTAATCTTGATATGGACTGGGATTTTTCTGAAATGCAACATTTATAGTAGATAGAAATTCATAAGACTGTAATATGGTTAAATTCATGTATTCATGTATGGTTAAATTCATAAAGCTTAACTGACAATTGAAAATCACAACACAGCAAAAATGACCACAGAGCAGCATTGTTCATAAAGACTTATTTGACTAAGATTTTTTTCCAAAATCAGACAATCAGATAACAGATACTATGAAACAACAGAAGTATTTTCAAGTGCTAAATAAGGAACTTGTCTTGCAAGAAAACAGTTTTTCCCTAAGGCTACTCTCTACCTTCATGATTTATTGTAAACCTTCAAAATTGGAAGAAAACAACAACAAAAATAACCAAAAAAACCAACAAAAAAAACCAAACCAAGCTAAACCAAAACAACAAAAAACCCCCAAAAAAACCCAAACAACCCAAAAAACAAAGCCACCAAAAAAACCAATAACCCCAATGTAACATCTATTTTGTTTTCTTTGCTGCTTTTTCAGTGTGCACTTATACCCAATACGCCCATGCTAGTGAAGACAGGGGAAGAAAGCGAAATTAACAACGTGAAAAATATAAATTCACCAGGATTTATCCATTTGTTACTCCTTTAAGGAAACTAAATATGTTATTTGAGCCCTATGACAACACTTTTTCCTTCATCAAACAGACAGGTTGTCCTATGGTGACTTTATGATGGTTGTAAATTTGTAATTTTTCTACAAATTTAAAAATTTGTAAATTTCCTCCCAAATTTCCTCTAAACCAGGACACAGGTCTTAAGGAATCAAGAAAATTTTGGAGCCAACTCTATACACAAAAGAAAATATAATTATTTAATGGACAGAATGTGGTTTGCTTTAGCACTGTTGAAAGAAGGGAATGAATTTTTCTATCTGGCCAGCATGATAGTTGTTTCCAGCCCTTCCCATTTTTTTTGACATGGTGAGCACACCCCTCACCAGCAGCACTCTAAATAGCATGGACAAAACAGCCTAGTTACTATTAGCCTGCTCTCCAATGTGCCTTCCTTCCAAGAAACACCCCCAACTTCTATTTTGTTTGGGATACACCCTCAGGGATACCAAAAGCTAAAAAAGGAGGAAATCAAACTGAAATTTCAGTGAAGGTTGAATTCAGAAAAATTGCAGTTAATACGCATAATTCAGGCAGTATAAAATCCTACCCTAACATTTCTGCATCTAATTTTATTTTTGTTTGGTTTGCTAAAAAGATCATATGATTCTAAACAACTTAGGAACTCCAGGTTTCAAAAACTTTCTTAAGTCAAAATGGATGTATCATACTGCAAAGGTACTTCTACATTATTCTGGGTATGAACCAACCTGGCAAAAAAAAAAAAGTTGAAAAAAAGGAGGAAGTTCATAAGAGAAGTAATACAGCATCAAGGTTTTCTGTATAGAAAGCTTATTTTCAGATGTTTTCTATAAACTCGGGGTACAGACTATGCTTAAAACAGCTTTTTTTTTTTTTTGCTTTTCTCTTATAAAAGCTAAGAAAAAACAGGAAACAGCATTTGGATTGATGCCTAAAGTCTCATTTTAGGGTCCTGTGAGCTTTTCTCCCAGCTGCCTAATGGTAGAGAGAGACAATGGTAGAAAGAGAGCTATAAAATATTCTACTATACATAAAAAGCTGTACTGAAAGACCATTTTTAAAGTTTCAAATCAAGTACTCAAGAGACAGCAAAGCAAGAATTAACTCTCTCCCTTCATATTCAAAAGCAATGTAGTCTTTAAATATATCATGACGCAGGGATTTTTTCTCGTTCCTCCCCCCACCTCATTATGGGTGTGTGAAAAATGGAATTAAATTAATCAGCAGGTCTTCAACTGGCTAATTTTTATTTTTCAGTGTGTGTCCCTAGGCCTCACCCAAGCACACCACTCAAACACTGAGCTGAAGACAGAATTATTCATTCCCTTCTGGGCTTCCCCATGGTGCTCATCATGCAAAGCTCTGAGAGCTTCCTGAAGGTTAATTTATCTTAAAAAAATCTCTCCAAAGTGACAAGGTAATATATTCTTCTTTACAGACAGGAAGCAGAGACACATAGACAACAGCCAGTGCTGAGCTACCCAGGGTCTAAGATGTGGGATTTTGTCACATTTTATAATAATCTGCATCTTCAATCACAGCATCCATTCACTTTAATTGCAACTGTGACTGCTCAGTGCTTCTTCATCTGAGCCATCAGGGTCCTAAGGTGGGCATTCAGAAATGAGAAGCACACTGTTATTGACCCTAAGTGAAACATCTGATGTAAGGGACTGTGAAGAGTCCCTCAGGAACTCTGATGGTCAGAGACAGACTCTGCTTCCAGGCAGAACTTAACTGCCCTGAGAGGAAGGCATTCATTCTCTTCCAATGCATATAAAGTATAAGTACCACATATGACAGACAGCATCCTTTACTTTCCAGGCCTAAGCAAGAATCCATTCTTAGACTAGCAGAACTTTGTCTAATGAGTGAAGTATGAATCAAGGTTCAAAATAGGAGGGGTTCACCTGAAGTAGATCATAATTGCCTGGAATGAAAGGAATGGATTAAGATAACGGACAAACTTCATTATGATATTTTCTAACTTTCAGCCCTTTCATTGATGCCTCATTTTGTTGTAGACTCTTTCTTTTCTCTTACCTTTCTCCTGTTTCTCCAGATACTAATTGCAGGGGGGGTTGTGCAGCTAGTCCCTTTGCATGTCTGTTCACTCTATGAAAATGTCATATATGCGCTAAGTCAGCATTCAGGGCTCTGAGGAATTTAAGCACCATGAATGAATACAGATTTCTAAGGGATGTGAGCTGCTATTGAGCATATGCAATCCATTTTTATTTACATTTTTGATAATGGCCAAATGTGCAAGAATTTTCACAAGAGTGAAATGTCCAAATACAAATGATACCTCTGTAAAATATCATATTTCTGATTTGAGGAGGAAGAGTGTAAGAGTATTTAAAATAAAAGATCTTTAAAGTAAAATAGAACTAATTTCTAACATTTTTATGATCCTCTCCTCTTCCACTGCTGGTTTCACAGATAGTTGATATACACTTGAATAAGTGGAGAAAACCCAAAGGTAACAACGACCACTTGAAACCCTGAAAGCTAGCATAGAAACATTACAACCCAAATGTATAGTTTCACAAAGTACAGATCTATAAACTACGAGTATGGCTTGTGTTTATGCAGAACAGTAATCAGAACAAGCAGTCTCATGGAAGTAACAAAAAGCATCACTTGGCAAATGTTCTTCAAACAGGCAATTGTCTCAAATGCTACTAGTTTTGAAGGATTCTACATTTATTCTCGGTCATGAGTAAGGTTATGATGTTGCTTTCATCATGAAATAGCAGTCAATTCTCAATTAAATTTCAGGGAGCCCACAGTGGCATCATATACAAATGTGAGAAATTCTTGTCCCCAAAGAACTTAAGACACGAAAATTTGTTTAGATTTTCTCTCTTTAAAGATCACAAATTATCTGAGCATAGACAAGGCTCTCATTGGTTTGAGTACTAATAATTCTATGTGTGTGTTATCTCCTTTAACTGAATAAATATGCAATTGTGTAAGAAGTCCCTGATACTCTCAGGTTTGGTAGTCAACCCTTCACAAGTTCTTTTCCAAATTATTACCAAAATAATTACTACTGAGTTATGGTGCTACTTCCAATATAAAATTACATACTGTTGAAAAGAGACAACAGTGACATGCTGGGAGAGCCTCGTACGAGAACTTGGGTTAACAAAACCAAAGAGCAATCCCCAGTGAGGAAAACCAGCCTCCATTTCAACTTTTATAAGTCACAAATTTCATCAGACAATGAAAAGTTTGCCTTGAAACTGTAAAGAAATCATTGAAATAATGATGGAAGAGCTGAAAATATCAAACAGTCTACACAAAAATAATATAAAAAGTAGCTTTTTTTTTTTGTTTTGTTTTCGTTTTTAATTTAGCTTGTTGGGTAGCAACACAGTCATGGTCTCAAACATCAGCTGATCAGTTTCCTGCAGGGCAAAGCAGCCCATATCAGTCCATGTCTTTATGGGACCAAAGCACTACAACCTTGTTGCTGATTAGGAAAACAATAACTTACATTTCTAACCTTTACTGATCTTGGAATCTCCACCTCCATAATCACTTTTTTCCTTAAGAATTGGAACAGATGCACAGACCTGGGATCTGTAAGCTGGGCAGAGTGACAAACATGCAAGCTATTAATGATTTTCAAGGAGTATTTGATCTGGAGCATGTATTGCAGTCATAATAAGATACAGAAGAGAAGAGATCTACATAATTCAGCTCCAAGGCATCATAAATGGGTCTTCCATTTTTACATTTCATTGACATGTTTGAAAGTAATTCCACTGTGCATGGACACTTTTTTCTGAACTGGGAGGATGTCCTGTGATGTCTCACCTGTTAGAATCATTGAGAGGGAGGAAAAAAGGCATCAGGAATCTCACATGCACCATATCATTCATGTTATAAAACACAACTGGTAGTTCTCACTTAAGTTAGACTACATTGAAAGTCTTTCTACAGCACAAATGGCAGAGATTTCACACAAAGTAACTAGACATTCACTGCCCAGATTCATACAGCGTGGTTGATTGTGGAGAAGTCACACCCATCAGGATGAATTTTAACATTGATAATGTGAGGTGAATTATTTCTGCTTTCTGTTTAAAATATTTCATTGAATTATGTGGCTTGTTAAAGTACATCGATAAAATAAAAAAATAAACATGTAACCAAGTTAAAGGATTCTTTCCATTAAATCCATTTCCTGATACAACCTCTGTTCCGATATTTTAATAACCATATATATATTATTTTGTATGTCCCTGGGACATTAATTTAAGATTTCATTAGTTCCATTGACTACAAGTTGTTTGGGAGAATTATTCTTCCTTCTAAATTAAAAATTGATAAAATTAAATTTACCTATCAAGTGTCTTGAATTGGAAAAAGCAAATAAGAGAAAAAAGTGATCTGTTTTTGTTTTCTGCTTTCCTTCTAAACCAGGTGATACTGCTTAGATTCTTTTTCCTCCTGTCTAATTTACATTTAACTTGGCTGCTGATAATATGTCTCTAATTTGTAATTTCAACTGATTACTGATGACGTACATGGGTTTGAAGTGAATCCTATAATCAGCCTTCATTTTCAGGAGTGACTTAGGATTTTGGCTACCCATCTGAAAAGGAACTGAGTTCTTTTATAGAAATTATTGAAACATTCACCATCTGAACCTGTAAAGATCTCTGTAGTGTGTATTTAATCATTGAATAACTGACAAACCTAGACTATTTCAGATAATTTAGGTCTACCACCTTTAAAGACTGGTGCTTCTCTTTTGTTTAACAGGCTTTCATTGGTTTTGAATATATCCATCTTGACTTCCCTTAAAGTAATTAAATCTCTGTGCTAATAGGAAATCTTTCAAGTAACACAATTGTTTTCCCATTTGGGGGGATCATTTTAATAATTTAAATTATATTTGACTTATTGTATTAATTTTTTACTTAGAATTATTGCTAAGCTTAAGTTATTACATGAGTGGAATAGGCTATTGCCATGGAGAAATGGCAATAGCCCTTACTTTCATAAATAAAAATGGGAACTCACGCAATTATGAAAAAGAAAAAAAGAAAAAGCTAAAATTTAGACAAAAAGATTCTTCTCCAATCAGATATCATTAGTTCTGTGAAAGAGATCTCTGCAGCTATGTCAGATGTTTTGTATGCATGCAATAATTTGACTAGTGCAGTGAGTAACGTAAAAGTTGCATTTTGTGCCATTGTGCAACTGCTGCACTCATATTGCCAGGAATGACAGAACCTGTCCTGTTCCAGAAAAACATACTGCTTGTGCAGATAAAATTCTCCTAATTTGGTACCATCTTATTGCTTTTTTTAGTTTATGATTAGCAGTTAAGTTCAACTATTTGGCAGTCTGAGTGATTATCAGGTGTTCTTTTCAGTTTCTATTTAATCTTAGTCTCAGCCTTCAGAAGGTATTTGGTGATTGCTTAGTGCAACAAGCACTTTCTAGATGGCTTCTTACTGCAAGCAGCAGGGCGATTTCAGCCAGAGAACTTCTCTCAGTGCAGATGTGTTTCAGGGTGCTTTGAATACCTAGTACAGTCAAGGTTAGTCTCTTATCTGAACATTATTAATATACAGAAGGAACAAGGAAGAAAAGATTCACTGCAGGAGGAAGCATTCTTTAATATACTGTAAACACCTTCTCTGGTGTTCATAAATATATACATTAATGTGAGTAATCTGTAAGATATGAAAATCCATTTTTACCTAGTTAAATATTTTTCTGTAGAAATGTGTATAATGCAACCTAAGCACACTCTAAGTAGCATCCTCTTTATCTGCCTTTGAAGACAAAATGAAGTATTTTTAATGTTAGATGCTAGAAGCATAGTTATTTGAAGCAGGCAATAGCAAGTGCGACAGGATTACTGAGTAACTATTTTCCCCTCAGATCCTGTAAGAGGGAAAGAAAAAGGAGAAAACCGAAACAGCTTAATTCACCAAAAATCAAATAACTGCATTGCCCTCTTAGCCACTGAGTGTTTTGGGAGGAAAGACTGAAGATTATATCAGTACAATAAAAGCTCCCTCTGTCATAAGCAGTACACTAGTCAAAAAGAAAAACCCCAAAATGCCAAAGAAACAAACAAAAAAACAACCCACCAAAAAACCCCGCAGATTTAGCCCAGCATCAGAGGCAGTAGAAGTTAGAGCAGGTAGAGGTGTAGAGTATGAAGAGGGAGAGGGAAGGGTTAAAGGCATTATCGCAGCCATTAGAAGGAAAAGTTGTAGCAACACAAGCACAGCAGACTTCTCTTCCCCCCACCCCCCCCTCCTTTTCTTTCCCTTACTCCTCTCTTCCCAAGCTGGATCAGTGTGTAGGGAGGGCAGTCATCACGCCATCCTGAGCAGCAAGAGCTGACGTTGGATGAAGCTGCCAGGTAGCTGAAAAAAGGCACAGAAGGCAGCTGATACCCACTTTTCAACGGTTTGTGTTTTTTTTAGTCTGTATCTGGACTTCAAGCAACACAGCGCCTGAGACAGCTCATCTGAACCACACTGTATTGCAATACTCGCTCTTCTCAAAGAAAAAGACTCCACTGAGCAGCAGAATGCTGCCAGTGTCGCAGCCAGGTCTACCATACAGAGTCCTTTTGTAACATTGCAAATTTCTTTCTGTTCAGATATTTGAAATACATACATTCACTTATAAATCAGTTCTTTCTTTTCTGAGGACACCTTTGGCTTTTTTTTTGTTTTTCCCTGATGTGACTTCTTCATCTTGGAATGATGGGGATCTTTCTAGCTTATATTGGATTCATTTTCTTTTCAGTTATGTATATTCAACAAGGACTTTCTACCCAAGGTAAGATCACTTATTGTCAAATATGTGTGTGTCTGGTTTGCTAAAACAGACTGAGAACAGAACTGGAGGGGGG
>VXBC01004318.1:421192-439823 GCA_013399945.1 Ploceus nigricollis
CTCCACGGGCTCCGCGGCGGAGCGGGAGCAGCAGCGGGAGCGGGAGCGGGAGCGGAGCGGGGCGGGGCGTCCAGCGGGGCGAGGGCCGGAGACCCACGGCGGCACTCCTTTCCCTGCAGGTGGAGCTCCTGCCCGAGCGGGACCTGGACAGTGACGGCACGAAGATCAGCGTAAGTGTCGCCGCAGGGCGCGGGCAGTCCCCGCCGGCCGGGGGTCCCTTCCCCAGTGAGGGTCCACTCCACCTCCGAGCGCCGAGTCTGTTCCTGCCCCGCATCTCCTCCCCATCCGCACAGCAGGCTGCGGGTAGCTGGCAACCCGCAGCTCAGCGGTTGGACTCAATGATCTTAGAGGTCTTTTCCAACCTAAATAGTTGATTCTATAATTCTGTGACTGCTTCCTTGACGGCCCTGGCAGAGGGTGTCAGGACAGCCTTTCCCCATGCAGCCCCCCCGCACCCTTGGACATGGAGTCATCGACCAGCATGGTCGAGGCAAAGTCCACTGGCAGACCCTGTTTGTACCCTGTGAAAAATTCAGCCTGCACCCATCCTTGCATTTCTTGTTCTCATTTACCCTGGGCAACTGTTGAGTCTGCCTTAGCACTCCAAAGTTGGTTTTAAGGCTGAAATTTGTCCATGAAACTGCACTTTCCTTTAGTGGAGTGTGCAACTGCTTAAATGGGTGTTTTCTCAGGTCCACACCTGCTGGCAAAAAGCAAGCTCAGAAAGGCTTTGGACAAAACGTCCCCATTGGGAGCAATCTCAACTCTTGACAACAGAGACTCAGTTTCATGAAAGTGAGATTCTGATACCAGTAACCAATCTGCTGCTTGGAGATTAAACCAGAATCTTATCTCAACAGAATTATAAAGCAGTGTTGCTCTATTCCCCCTGCAGCTGTTCCCTGCAGGGAGAGGATGCCTTCCACAGCCGACTCATGTCCTGAGTCAGGCACAGCCAGAAGGCTGCTTTTGACCCCAGAATAGGTCAGATCCTTCTCCCTCAGCATCCTAAGAAATGTATGGTGGTGGGATGATGGTGTGGTGCTCACTGCAGTGGAAAGACACAGATACTT
The DNA here is from genome assembly GCA_013399945.1 of Ploceus nigricollis. Classification (NCBI taxonomy): domain Eukaryota; kingdom Metazoa; phylum Chordata; class Aves; order Passeriformes; family Ploceidae; genus Ploceus; species Ploceus nigricollis. The sequence continues at coordinate 422,266 of VXBC01004318.1, forward strand.
AGCAGATACTGCAGCATGAATATTCCCTTTCAGCCCAGAGGGGTTTTCCCTTTCTCTGGCATAATCGCTTTTGAAGTGTTTTTTAGCTGCAGACAAGGCTTTAAGTACCAGTAAAGCTTAAAACAGCAACAAATAAAGGGGAATAATTTCTGACAAATCCTTTACTCTGCTGTTTTTTGATGCCTACAAATAACAAATCAGATAATTACATCAGGTTAAAGTACACCTAAGTATAGCTGAAGGGCATTTATAAATGAGGACTCAGGTATGCTGTGTTCAATACAATACATATTCTAGCCATACTTACATTTTCTGTGATACTTCTTACCATCGACTAGAAACGATTTGTGTCATGGACCATATCTTCAGTTGCATTTGTAGACTATCTTACAAATGAGGCTCACATGTGGTCCTTGGATACTATTCTACTAGACATAAGGCTAGCAGATAATTCATTCCTTATCAATACTGGCTCATTTGAAATCCCTGAAGTTCCATAAGAACTGAGACACAATATAGACTGTAAAGCTTCTCTCATCTTTGAAGTTACAAATCTCTTTCATTATGTATAATAACAATTAGTGAGAAGGTATTTACAGTGTGCCTATAAGCTTGCATAAAACATTTATTTTATATTTGTAATAAAAATAGTCAACATTATGTAGATGTCTAAATCTACTTTTTATCTACTTTTCACAAACGTAGCCTTTTTTTTTAAAGGCATACACAGCTCCATTAGTATTAATGTAAATTATCATAATGAAGAGAAAACTAAAGTACATTTAATAAATATTTTTTAAATGTTAGATGTGGGCTGAAAGACACAATTTCTATCTGTTCTAAATGATAAAGCAGCACAAACTGAAAGCATGCATATGCGTTGCCTGCAAGAATTTCTAAATTTCAAATGTAAAATCAAAAACAATTCTATTTTTCACCAGGGCTATGCAGCACTGTTAATTTTGCGGCTCTTGTATAGGAACAAATGAAGCCACAATATGACCTACCAATCCTCTTTCAAGTCATATGAATCTTCTTTAATCCTTTTGCTGAACGTGAATTGTTCGGTAGAGATATATTATTATTGAATATGATTTAAATAACTATCCAGCACTTTCTGTGCAATTAATATTGCATACATTATGCCTGTAAGTAAGTAATCTATACTTTCAACTCAGTTTGCCAAGTATAAATTCAGAGCTGGGTACAACACAACAGGCTATAAAGTCCCTCCAGTACCTTAAAGCAATTCATGAGTATTGCTGTTCAATTTATCAAGAAGGCATAATAGGTGCCTTGCCAACACTGGTTACTACAGTAGGCCAAGCTGTCAGAAGCAATATATTGTGCAATCCCCAATAATATGTGTCTAGCTTCAGTCTAGTGGTTCTCTATTTTTGTGATCTACCATCTATTAATCATCTTGATGTCTCCTTATTGACTGTCACTGATATTACGCAAGGCAACCTTAGCATCCATGTTTATGTAACGGTGGAAGTAAACCAGGTTTGGAAGTTCTTCAAAGCTGAAGATTTATATCCCATGGAATACCTTTTAACTGGCTTCCTGTGAGGCAACAGATAGTAATTCAGATAGAGAGTAATAGAAAATTAATTAAATATAAATTCTCTTAAGTGATGAACATACAGAAAGGAATCTGTGTTAACTTTTCCCAATGCATCTTAATACCTATCACACATTCCTGGATGTATAGTTTACTCATGTGTGTTTTAATTATCAGAAATAAAAATATGTTATGCTGCCCTCAGATATTAGAATTAATTGAAAATAAATCAGGAGTCTTTTTTTAGCTGACAACTTTTAAAACAATTCTGAACATGTGCTTCTAATAAGTACACAGATAAACAAGACAAAAGAAACAACCTGACACAATATGTCTTGTCATCATTAACAGAAAAAAATACCAAAATTTAGACACACTTGAAGGAGACAAACTGAATGCAAAATATAGTTTCAATGTAGTGAAGAGTACAAGCTAATCTAAAAAATAGTTATTTACATAGTTTAAATCTTCATCTCCAACAAAATTGTTAATGCACTAGTTCAGAAACTGAATTATTCAATAAAGCCAACTAACTGGAAAGGTTTAACCAATAAAGTGCATGGATACTAGGTTTACATAAGAAAACTCATTAAGAATGTTCGTGATCTTAAGCAATTAATTGGAATGAACATGGTAGTTTGGGGTTTTTTTTTCGGAGGCTAATTAGATTTCAGAACAAACTATCTAAGCAGATTTGGAAAGATGTCAGGCATCCTCATAGATACAATTAGCCATACTCATCCTCGATGTAACTTCCCTGCAGTAAGCACAATCACACCATTGAGTAAATTTGTGCTATACCCAGAGAGTTTTTCCTAAGAAAGAAGAGTTCATGATAGTGTTTTTTATTCTGGTTTTTTTTTTTTTTTCCCCTGGAAAATTTGCAGACAGTGAAGGTACAAGGAAATGACATCTCCCACAAGCTGCAGATTTCAAAAGTGAGGAAAAAGGATGAAGGCTTGTATGAGTGCAGGGTGACCGACGCCAACTATGGAGACCTTCAGGAATACAAGGCCCAGGCATTTCTCAAAGTCAATGCTAACAGCCACTCTCGGCGAATGCAAGCCTTTGAGGCATCCCCGATGTGGTTACAAGACATGAAACCTCGTAAAAACATCTCAGCAGCTGTCCCAAGTAGCATCCACAATTCTGCCAATCAGCGTGTACGTGCCACCTCCAGCCCTGAAGCAGCAGCCAAAATTCCCAAACAAAGTCCACAATCAGGTATGGTAAAGCATTTTGAGCTTTCATTTGATTGCTTACCAGCATGTAAAAGGAGGCTAAATCAACAAGGTAACCAGGAATTTTGACTAGGAAGAGTGTGGTGCTCATTTGTTCCTCCTTCTCTCTGGTTCTATTCTTCCTGCTATCTCTTTACTTCCTAAAATCTGAAGAATAAGTTTCTGAGCAGAAGAAGCAAAAAAGCCTAAACTTCTATATGCGGATTTTATCTCTACCAGTTTTACCCACCTAAGGCTAGCTCTCAAATCAAAGCTTAGTTTTCCCTGTAGTGTGTGTGGAGAGACAGGGGCATGTCAGTGAATGACTCATCTCATTTTAAGATGTCTGTGCATGATAAATCAAATAAAACACTCATCCAGATGTGTTTCTTCTTAAGTTATTTTACACCAGTCACCTAACTTATATATTCAACATTTGTTAAAATTAATTTTCTTTCACTGACAATCCTATTTTCATAAGGAACTTGACTTGTAAATCTAGACCTTAGAGACACCAGACAGTTTCTCTGTTGTATAGGCTTTAGAAAGACCATGGGTGTCAGGGAGTGTGTTTGTCATCTTCAAGTGCTTGATCATTGGCTTTGAATCAAGGGTTAAAATGGCAGTGCCTCCATTGTCTGTCATGTAGAAATTAACATTTTACGCATTTTGTTGGGGGGATTTTGTTCACCACTGCATACATAACTTATAATCAATATCAGTCTTAATTTTCTACATTGATACCATAAAATTCACAGTTATGCAAAAGTACATGAATATACAGGAGGTGCAGTTCTATATGATGGCAATAGAGAAATGGACAAGATAAAAAACTTGAGATGTTGTAAATGATTAAATATCCTCTGGAAAACAAACTGTGCAAGTTTAAGGGTTTCTGAGTTACTTCTATTTAAACTGAGGGCCAATGTAAGGCACAAAATCACAGCATACCTTAAAATATGTAATGGAAGCTAATTAACTCTGATGCATCCTTTTTATGCTACTATGTTGTTAAATCAAAAACTGTGAATACAACAAATTTCACAGCACACCTATTGTGAAATCACTTCAAAGTTACAGGCAAGAAAAGTTAGAGAGACTTTTTTATGAGGAAAATGCATTTCCTTACAGACTGGAACAATATGATTATTCATATAAAAATTCTTATTGCTGTTAAAAAAGGTGATGCATATACTATCAATATTTTACCTCTGTATACACTTTTTTAAATTTATGTAAGTTACATTCAGTTTTCTTTCCCTGAAATGGAGCCACTTTCATTTTTAAGCTTTTCCAAAAATATCTAAGCTCTTAGAAGAAAATAAATATTTCACTTGATTTAAAACCACCATTCTACCATGGCTTTCCTTTCAGATAAACGTATACACTTCTTATTTTCCATTGGACTCATGCACTTCAAAGCAGCAGACTTTTCCATAAAGGGAAAACTCTGCTTTCTATTCCATCTTATGTGAAATTAATTAAAATAGTCAGAGGTTTATGAAATATGTAGCAACAGACTATACTGCATTGCGGCCGAAGTATGCACAAAACAGCTAATCCACTAAATCATTTTGGATATATAATTTATTCTGTAGTTATTGTTTATGTCCTTAGTCCAAGCAATGTCTTGACTGGTTACTGGACATTACTTATTTGAGATCTTGTAGGTTATTACATGGAAAGGTCCCTGTTAGGAAAAAAAAAAAGAATTTTAATTTTTTACTTGAGCAAAGATTAATGCAGATCAAGTACAGATAATCCTAATAAAAATAATTTTAAAATTGAACAGATAAAATATAATTTAGTTTATTAGTTCAATTTTTAATGACCAAGCACAGACAAATGCTACATTCATCAGACGTGTAGCTTATCTACTGAAGAACTAAAAGTGTACCAGGAATCAGTCATATGTAAAACTTCAATTTAATGGTCACTTGCTCCACAAATGATTTGTGATATTTTTGACATCAGATTTTAAACATCAGTTAAACTGTTGAGAACCAAGATTTGCTTTCCTTTACTTGAGAATATCTTGGCCTGGCTCTTCCAGCAGTGGTGAGATTTGGCTTTTCATTCCATTTTATGATTGTTTTACAGTAATAGAAATACCCACAGGAGCACAAGGAAGTGGGGAGTTTTAGGTTTATCTAACTTAGAGGAGCAACTTCAGCTGAGGGAGGGGATATGTCAGTTGTGGGACCTCAAATAAAGCAGAAATGAGGTTTCATATATGTTAGTAGTCTATCTTTTTATGATACAGAATCAACACAACCTCCTCACTTTATTAAATGAGAGTCTTCTCTTTAACATGACGCAAACCATATTTATTCATGCACAAGACTGCTGTGTGATTACATTATATGAAAGCAATGTATTCATCCAGTCTAGAACTTTGAAATGTGTTTGAATACAGATGTATCATAAGTACATATTTGTACTTGAAAGATGTACAGGTTGTGATCTTTGTTCATGTTGAGTAAAACATTGACTTCAGCACTACTGCTTGAAGAGAAAAGTACTACTAACCCTAGGTAATTGTATCAAATATTCTCCGGTATAAAGAGCTGGTATGTAGTTATTGGCAAACAATAAATTTTACTGCCATGCTCACAGATTATTGTGAAATACATTTACTACAATGGGAAACATGACACTGTGGAATTATTGGGAATTCTGTTTTCAGCTACTGCTGAAGAACTTGGCTACTAATATATGAAAAATTGACTCTGATTATATGACTATTTTGTCCCTAAAAATTATTTTTAAAAGGTAGATAACACTCTATGCGACTTCTTGTATCCTGTAGTACACTGCAGAATTTTGTTTATTTCTTAACAATAGATATTTACTATGTAGCTCTGTAAAAACATTTGACAGTCCATTTTAAAACATCAGCACTTCCCAACTGAACAGATATTTCTGCTATTCTCTCACTCTATTCAAAAGTAAGAATATCTGTGATAACTGTCAGGGAGCTATATAGCCACAGCTAACAAATTAAAGTGCTACAAGGCCCATTCAGTATTTTGCACTGCTCTGAAAAATATTATGTGAGTGTAAAAAAAATATATTTATTACTGTAAGCATAATGGAGATTCAATACAGGAAGAAACAGCTAATGATAACATCTCCCACAGAGTCTTCATATAATATACTAAGAAGCATTAAATAACTATCTCAAAGTCAAAAAAGTCAGGAAAGCAGAAGTCAAAGCCAGCACAGCTTGACCCTTTCATTTCAATTATGGGCTGCAGCAAATGAAGTAACCCATCACAGCTTAAGAGGAATCTGAGTAATTTGACAGAGTAATCTGCATACATCCAAAAAATGTCCTATGCAGATGGAGTGACAGACATATTTTTTCCTGAATTATTCATAACTATCTATCTTAGTCCAAAGGTAAAAGTACAGAGTTATGACAAAGCTTTGCAATTCTAAGGAGTTAAATGGAGTCCAAGAGTTAAAATTAATTCAGGTGAAAGGAAGATAAATAATCTCCAAGTTGCAGCAAATGTCATTGTTTCATGGATACAAATCTAAACTAACTCTGCTGTAAGCATTCAAATCACTCAACATTTATAGCAACAAAACCAGCTGAAGAGTTTGTTGTGCTGAGAATGAGTATATCCCTCAAGCTCTTCCTGTTCTGCCAATGCTCTGTTAAAGCACTCAAAGCCATTAGTTGCTTTTCAGACTCAAGAAGATCGTCTCAGAGAATTACAAATGAAGAAGTGACAATTAGGTCAATTTTCTGCCTGCTTATATACAGACTCTGCACATTTCTAGCAACTTTTTGTTCTTTCATGAAGTAACAAATGCATCTATTAAGCTAACTACATGCCAAAACTTCCTGTGATGATGGCACAGTTCCAACGAATGACTTGAAAAGTAACTCAAAGGAGAAGGTGGTACTCACCTAGGCAGAATCACCTGGATTCTTGGCATCATAAATCACACTGAGAAGCTTATCATCAGGCATGAATGCAAAAAAAAAAGGATAAATTTTTTTCTTCAGTCTGTTCACACTGATAAACTGAGGACATTATTTTCTGTTTCCATTTTTATCTAGACAATCTAGGAAACTTTTGTCATCAACCTATTTTAAGCATTAATTTTATGTCCAGTTTGGAATCTTTTAGGATATAAACCAGTTTCCATGTTGGGGTTTTTTTATTCTTTTTAATTTATGTTCCATCTCCTCTCAAAGCAAAGGAACAAAATGTCTGCTTTAGCCTCCACCAAGGTGAGAGCCACCATTACTGATTTCTTCACTAAAAGAATCTTGGGCTTTCATAGTTACTGTTTTAGAAACTGAGTACCCATAAGTCTGGGAGGCATCAACCATTACTGTGATTGTGGCATAGCAAAAAGTAATGTCTCTGTTTCCTTTGGACTTCATGAAAGCAAAAGCCCAATTACAGTTTTGTTCTTCTTGTTCTGAACCTTTTTCAGCTGTTCTCAGAAATGCTGGCAAAAACACTATTCCAATTTACACCTGTATACACTGCAACCCCTGTTTTTACTTGAAATATACACTTTGATTCCCTCTTCATGAAAAGATGCTGCTCTACTTCTTTTAGCTTCTCAAAATAATGGAATCAATTCAAACCATGTTAGTTGATGTAGCCCTAATAGCTAGCTAGCTCTTGACCTTGAAACTGTAAACATCTTTTGAGAAGTGCTAATGTGCTCTGAATAAATTAATTGACAAAGCACCACCTTTACAGCCACTAACCTTCCACCCTTTTTTTTTTTTTTTAAGGCAAGGATTTCCAATGTAAAATCAACTCAATAATGCCTTATGTTTCTTTAAAAAACCCCACATCTTAATTTCTTATATGTGTACTTATTGATAGAACAAAATGCATACAAGTAATTAAAATCCTGTTCCTAGTGCTCAGTTCACCTAGACCCAGAAACAAATTTTTGGTGTATCTGCAATTCTAACTCCTGTCACAAGCACAACGTTATCTGCTTTTTGTAGCCATCCCTAACTGACTTTGCCAATCACTGATACTATACCACTGTCAATTTCTATTCATTTCTATCCCTCTTCTAAAAACACAGGTTTGGGAATTAAGAAGAGAAAGCAATCACCAGCCACTGCTTGTTCGTTTTTCTTGTTCTAAAAGTTTGAGCAGTTGCTCAATCCCACTTGCCCGTACCACACTGAGCTCTTGGGTATGCTTCATTACAAACATATTCTTTCTGAAATCATATATATTATTTTCAACCTTAGCTATGCCCATGCTTAAACACTAACAATGAATCACAAGAGAAAATAATGGTTTTCTGGAATTTCTTGAGACAATATTTGGGATTTTTTGTTAAATATATGACAGCATCACTGTAACTCATATTTCTGTAAAAATGATGGTATTTGGATGCTGCATTAGTTTTTTTTTTCTTATGAAGCTGTTCATGAAAGAGTGAGAACAGATACAGTCGTAACTAAATGTACAAAGTCTAAGAAAATAATTTTGCCCTTTACCCATGTACATTGTAGTTTATATAATGCACATGTACTGAGATCTTTCCTATTTTTTTAGTAACATTATCAGTGTGTTTCACTGTCTGTCATTGCTACATACGCACTTAATCACATCTCTTCCTTTCTTTTAGCTGCTTAAAAATAAATCTTTCAGACTAACCTCATGTTTAGAACAAAATTCACATACAAAGGTCTGATAAGAGACAACTGAAGAGCTCCCAGAGTAGCAGAATCACAGTAGTTCTGTTCTACATGCCTGATACAACTTTCTTTGGTAAATACTACTAGAAAGATTGCAGGTGGGCAACAGTCAGTAAACAAAGAGGAGAAAATAAAGGAAGAAGAGAAAAAAAAGGGTGGGGGGAAGTTGTGTATGATTTGTTTGCCATCTCACTCAGATTGCTTTTCATTGCTTAACAATCAGACAGATTGCACTGGGTCATCAGAGATTGCAGCATATGTGACAGGGCCTGCTCTTGAAATAACTGATGGGATTTCCTTGCTTCAGAACACAACCCATTTGTTACGTGACAGATATACAGCAAAGCAGAGGATATTTTCACTTTTTGCAGAAGAGAAGCAGGAAATTTCCCTTCTATCGTGTCCTACTTCATTATGAAAATCCTTTGCATCACGTAAAATGGAAAAGAATGGGTGCAATTATCTGCTGGCTGGAACGGATACAACTCTGCTGAAGTCTAAAGGATGTCATTCATCTAAAATAGCAAAAAATTTGGCTAAAGGATGAGGATGAAGATGAATTCTCCTCTACTCATAATGTGAGAATGAATTACAAGAAGAATTGAAGCTTTGCTCTGCTTGTACCACCTGACAAAGTTTAGGACAGTGAAGTTTTCTGGGAACTGAATGAGTGGAAGGAAAACACCTCTTTTCAGCTCACAGATTCAGGGGGAGAGGGCATTCTTGATGGTGGGTTTTGTTGCTTCATTTTTTTTTCTGTGTGCTTTTTCTTCACCTTTGATCAACTTTTTTCTGGTGTTTCTCTTTGAAACCTTAGCCTAGACCAGCTAGAAATCTCAACAATATCAGTATCTTCTTATTCCCTAGAGAGGGATTTTATATTTTATTAAATCATTTAAAAGCTTCAAAGATATTCCAGAGACTGTTACTATATTTATGCTAGAGTAATAATCAATTCTTCTTTGTTGATGATAAAGCTGGATGGTATTTGAAGAGAAACTAATGATCTTGCTGCCTTCCTTGAGAAGACTACTCCAAACTCCATTTTACCCTACCATAAGGAAGGTGCCACTGTACTTTTTGGCAGTGAAAATTGTTATCCTGTCTGTGTGTGGGTGTTCTAGTCAGATCCATCTCACTGAAGTTTGATCCCCCACCTACTCATGAATGCTACTATCTTGGAAAAAAGCTGCCTAATTTTCTATAAATAAAAATGTGAAAGTTAGTTGGACAGCCCCATTTACAGTGCTTCAAACATTCAAGCTGTGTGTTCATCAACCAACAAAAATGCAAAGAAAAAATCTAGATGCTACTTCTGCTGCCATTCCTATTTTTACTGCTGTTACTAACTCAGCTGTTGTTGTTTCCCGTGACACTGACTGAGGATTTTGGCCACCAAATCACAGCCAGGGGCTATAAGGATTATAAAAATTACTTCAACAAGGCTACAGAAGACGGTGTATCCATCTCCATTCTGTGCCACTGAAAGAAAAAGTTGAAAAGACAAGACATTTTGTCAAGAAGCAACAATAAATCAGTCATGAAGCCAAGAACTAGCAGTGGGTCTCACAGGGAGCTATACATTCAGAGGGTGCAAGGCCCTTTAGTAGTATGATAATGTTAGATAATATGACTACATAGGTTTGTGCCTGTCTGAAATGCTGACAGAATAACAGGTCAATTACCTGTTTTATACTTTTCTGAATTATTACCACACATTTAATATTTACTATTCAGTGACCATCTTTTACCTGAAGAGTCTTTGAATATTGATTAATGATATCTCATGGATATGAGTGATCCCACATCTCAGATGTATTTGGCCAAATACTTTGAGCTTCATTCTCACAGTCCACCATTTTCTAACTAGTGTACTGTTGTTGTAGGGGTGATTTTCTTTTATTATTTTTATTTGCATCTTTTTTTTTTTTTTATTTGCGAAACAGAAGTACCAAGGGTGAAGGCTTTGGATTGTGAACACTGATTTAGCTCTAGCAGTTTAAAATGTTGCCAGACAAAGTATTTGTCTTGCTCCAATCAGAAGTTATTGCCCCAAATCTGGATGGTAGGAGGAAATTGGTATCCACTGCTCAGCTCCCCTAGTTTACAGTATCAAGCCCCTATATTGTCATAAAGATATCAATGGCAGCTGATAAACTAAAAGAGGGCTCTTAATTTGAGATAGGTGAAGAGCTGGCATGGGGTTTGCTTGTATCACTTTTACTATTGGGGATTTAATTTCCATAAGAGGGGGAGGCAGAGAGATGGAGGCACTATCATCTTAAACTGCTCCAGCTAAACCCATTAAAAACTTGTGAGTCATAGCTCTTAGACAGAGGCACCTTCTGTTAGTCAGAGACATTGTTCTAATCTCTGTAACAACTGCATTATTCACCAGGCAAAAAAAGGATCAGAGGAATGGTCCCTGCCTCAAAACACTTGCTATCTAGGAATCAGACAGAAGAAACACACTCATCCAGTGGAAAAGTAGCTGAATTTCATGAAAATAGTTCTTATATAAATTATATAAACAGGAGACTGGGTTGACTGTATGTCAAACATAAGCCTGAGTGTCAGGTGTAAAAAATGAGAAAAGGGGAACTGCATGTCACATTGAAATATTGACAAAAAATCAGATTTTTTATTCTGTCTGTGTTATAATACCTTCTTTGCATATGTTTTTCATGACAGCGCTGTTGAAGATGATAGTGTAATATTAAGTATCACCCACTTAAATTTTCTTTCCAGTAGATGAAAGAATTAACGAGATACAAAAAGCAAAAGGGCAAAAGGACAAGTGCAATTCTCTTTTTCTTCAAATAAAAGTTCTGTTGTAACTTTATGGTATCTTTCAAGAATGGCTCCATTTACTGTTTAATTAAATGTAGTGTATATCAAATATACACAAATTTATATTCACATTACAAAAATGCTGAGCAGTTTGTGTTGGAGGCATGTTTAGTTACAACAGCACAAGCTGGCTACTAAAAAAAAGAGTCAATTTAAGCATTTTTGTTAACAGCCTAAATTCCTAAATTCCACCTTCATTCAGTAGAGGGCATAACAATATGAAAGTAGAGTAACGATATAAAAGTATGAGGATGAGTTACCACAGAACAGTCAGAAAAAACTGCATTTGCTTTAGAATCAGCCATTGCATACAGATAAATACAAATGCACCAGTTTATATTTTTTCTGTCACACTTAAAAAAAGGTCTAAGATATTTTTTATCTGTGGTTTTGAGAGGTAGGATGAAAGAGAAGAATGAGAGGGAAAAGTGCCCAGGGCTGATAAGAGTAGTCAAAAAACCTACTGCCAGTTGTTCTGAACAATAACAATTATCAATTGCATTTGGTTAAGCTTTCAACCCTCCCCCTCAGCTTTGAACTAGTGCGATAGGCATTGTTTCCTGACTGCTTCTCATACAAGTTTTATTTCACACAAGTTTTTTATTTATCAGCTAACACTGATATTTCACAGACTATATGCAAATACCTCTTTCAGCAGCCATTTTCCCAAAAAGTACTCTCTCACTGAAATAGAAACAGCTGAAGTCAATGCTTTACTTACATATGTGAAAAGATTTTAAAATTTTGCAAGTCCAAACACCAGCTAAAGGAAGGAAGAGAAATAAGATGCCTGCTACAAATGGCTGATGTTTGGACATTTGTGACTGTAGGCAGAATGTCATTCTTCTGAGAAAGTCAGGGAAGGTGGAGAAATTGTCTAAGTCAAGTACACTATCCATTTAATCTTTCTGAAAAGCTGTGTTCAAACTCAACAGTCATTTTTGGCTATTTTCATCAGAAAAGTACAAACATCTATAAATGTTGATGAACTGCCCATTTTAATTATATGTTTAATGATCTTACACCTCCCTCCTGTCTGTTCAAGGCAAAAGGATGACAGGGTTGAATAATTTTGGTGATCTCATTTTCATCTTTGAGAAAGACATTAGAGATTCTCTTAGCTTCTTCATAGTGCATGATGGCCCAATTAGGAAGCCTGGGTCTACTCATGAGGCTTAAAAATGAGATATTAACAAGAACACTTTTTTTAAGAATTAAACAGGGAATGATGACTCTCAGATATGTTCTAGTAGAAAGACAAAATTGATAAGAATTAAATATTTCTCTAGGTAGGAGTTAATGTCAGGAATGATGTAGAAAGTGATCTGAATGTAAAATTCCAGTTTATTTCACACCAGTATACCCTTAATTCTACTTCTGTCCATCTTGGCATTGTGAAAATGAAGAAGGCATTCAAAGTCCCACTCCTCTTTCCTTCTCCTTTCGTACTGCTATCTGTTGTCCTTTTATAGTTTTGCTATGGCTTGTTCTGGACCGCTGCCTGAAGCCAAGTATAATTTTTCCTACATGCTACCAATATTTGAAGTCTCCTCTAGCTGTTTCTCTTCCAAGTATTTCCATCTCAAGTTTGCATTAGAACATGACTGGAGGTGTAGCTGGCAGCAAGGTAAAGGCTGTGGACTTCCTTAGCCCACAGAGAGCTCCAGAAGTTATTGTGGCTCAGACTTCTGGAAGAATTCTCTCCTCTGTTTAAGGCTGGAAAGTTGTAAACTTTTTTTTCCCCATTACAAGACTGGGTGCCTTATCTAGTAAAAGCTAAGGATTAAGCATCCATCTAGAATCCCATTTCTCTTCCTCATCTCCTCTTCTGGGCATCACTAACAGAAAAGGAATAGACATCAGATAAACAGAGCTACATGCTGAATGCAAAGCCTAAGTAGACTTCAGGGAAATTCAATACGTAACCTGTTCTAAATTTCTTCTGGTGTGTGAGACAAATTCATTTGCTCTCTGCAGTATGTGATGAACAAATCACATTATTTTAAGATGATTACTGTACAGCCAATTGAGAAAGATGTAGTAAAAGCCTAAAAAAAGGGTCTCCATTGAATAGGAATGATACTTACTGCTCAACTTCATTCAGTCATTCAGTTCCCCAAAATTAAACACAGACACAAAAAATAAAACACAGTGGAAAAGTCATTCCTCCAAAGAAGGAAAGGGGGATTTTACATTTGTGGATAAGAAAATTTCTTCCTGTGTGTGGGTATATTTATCCCATCACTACAGAAGAGATATACACAACTGCAATTTATGCAATTCAGAGGAATAAGAATAGCAATTGGTAGGCCAGAGGGGAAGAATCTATTTATTGAAAACCTGTGTGACACATATTCAAATAAAACTTCAAATAAAATCAGTCATACTTGGTTTTACCTGTCTTTATGGAAATAAAACTGCAAATATCCTCCAAGTAATCCTATGGTTCATTTATGTCCCCAGTAAAATTATGGCAGATATCACATGAACTTTTACTTACTTTTCCTGGAAATAATGCAAAAATATGATTTTGTCTGGGTTCAACTGGGGCTAACAAGAAGAGTATTTCAAATCTAACTGTATAAGCAAAGTTAATGTTGCAAAACCAGGCATTTAAAGATGGAAAACCTCAGCACAAATTCCTGAAAAATGAAACTTCATTTTTCAACAGCTTTCAACAGCTCTGTGATTTCAGAAATCAGTAGAACAACAAAATTAACTCATACCCAGCACAGCCCAAATATATGTCTCTGAAATATGTGTGTTGATATTTTGGCCTAATGTAATCTGCACAGAGAATCTGGGATGAACTTTTGTGTGACTGGCTGTATTTCTCCTGTAGTGGTCAGCACAAAGCCAGGACTTTACTAAAGCATTACTCTTTCATGTGATCAGTGGGTTATTACTTAAAGGAAACTCAAGGATACCCTAACTAAACCTACATGTTTAGTAAAGTACTAAAGAAATGTTGTTGAATTTTCAGATTCCTTCCGTTATTTGTATGAGAATACACTGTGCACTGAACACACAACTGTAAGGAGACAATTTTCAGAGGTTCTGACAGCTATTGAGGCTCAGAATGCTGGATGCTATTACATCCCAGAGAAATGCTAAACCTTAGAAAGCACAAGGAATGCTAAACTTGCTAAACTTTAATTCTGGCAAATGCAAACTGTTTGAGACCCAGGGTGGTTTACCATGTAAGGTACTCTTACAAATAGAAGATGCTAAAATTTTAGTTCCTGAGGCAGCTGCTTTGTTCACAATTCAGTGTTTCATCCAGTTGTGAAAATAAATGGGCAAAATTATTCAACCATTCCTACTTGTATCCCCAAATCCCATGTATCATACACAAATTTTGTCTGATCAATATCTTAGTGAAGGCAAGGGATCATGACTGCTTGCATTCAGGCATGGAATGAGTAACTACCTTTTTGACCAGTTGCATTTTACCAAGAATTTATACCTTCTGGTGGTTTATTTTATAATTAGGTGCTCTAAAATTAATTTCATTAACATAGCAAAATTAATGTTAAGCTGTGTTGATGTTTAGTTTAGTGGGGTTCATACACCATGAGCCTTGAAATACAAGCATTCGTGACAGAGACTTTTTTTTTAAAGACTAGGGTCACAATTGTTTTTCACTATTTTTTTCTCTGTGTTCTTAACATTTAAGTAAATCATAAATTCGAATAAAACACAGTTTCAAACACTTTAATGTCATGAACTAATCTTTCATGCTGTTGCACAAAAACTCATCATCACATGCCTTTGGCAACAAAGCATTTGTTTACAGGAGAAAGCTAAGTATTTCAGGGACATTTGCCCTTTTGGATATCTGTTAGGAGCAGGAAATAAAAGACAACTAATAGGGAATTACATATCACAAGAGGAATTTAACTGGATCCCCATGGCTGACAGGTGAAACTGTGAGAGTGGTGAGAATGTCTGATCCACACGTCAAGTGGAGTTTAACTAAGAATGTAGAAATAATACACACTTACCTTACATGACAGTTCTTCTTCTGAGTGACTGTCTTTGATGATTACATAATTGCAGTCCAGCTTTACCCAGTGTTGTTGACCTGCGATAACATTTATTTTAGCTCTTATTATAGTAATTATAAAATAATGCTTGAAATGGTGGGATAATGAGTAATCAGTTTATCAAATCCACAGCCAGATAGGCAGATTTTAACTTACATTAACATGCTCTCTGTTCAGGTGATACTATTCAAGTCCTAGTCAGAATGGTAGACTAAAAACACACCTGCATGGAAGTCTGAATTTGGATACAGTGGAATTGAGCCTCTGATTTAAGCACTCTATGACTTCCAGATTCCAAGATGAAATGAAAATTTGTGAATACTTTTTGTCATTTTTTTCAAGATGAAAAACAAAATAATAAAATATGAGCAAAAATGACAGAACAGAAAAAGGAAAAAAATATGAAAAAGCTGCTTTCAGTTTTGCTATGTTCTTGTTCTACCTTTGCAGCTTTGACTCTTGCAAAATCAAAACAAATACTTAGGTTCATGAAAGAAAAAATACAATTCTTCTTCTCTGGAAAAGAAAAATGAAATCTGAGTATACTTAAACTTCAATTTTATTTAATAAAGCATCACTGAAAAGGTGAGAGCACACCTAATAGCCATACATGTCACTGTATATTTGAAGTCAATTTTGTGTGGGCTGATATAGGACCGAAAATTTCTCTGTTTGGTTTAAACAGCATTTTGGAAACTATTAAATCAGATTAAGATCTAATAACCAGTTCCCAAAACCTTGCAGAGGACGTTGTCTATTACAGTTTTTTCCAATAATCCTAATAGCCCCTTTTTCACATAGAAACTGAAACTGTTTTAGTTGTTATTTCCCCTAATTTTTTCCAATATGTTTAGAATTACTTTAGCTTGAACTTACTGCACATACTCTAGTCTAAATCCCCTGCAAAATAAACAAACTTGCTTTTAGAGAAGAACATGGATGTAGAACATATGAAATGAAATGGAGAGATGTGATGATTTATGCAGAAACTGAACATTATAAATAAAAAGGTTATGTGTATGCATTATAAATTACCCCCTAATCTGGGGATCTACACATTTTCTTAATGAAAAAAGCAAAATGAAAACAAAAATCAGAGAATATTTGGTCTGCAAATATGGTGCTGCTTTTCCCACTGTAGCCTATTCTAAGTTAAACTTATTATATATCATACTTTTTGTCTTCTGCACAGCTTTAAAATTCTCAAATTGTAACATCATTAATTGTTATAAAAACTCTTTTAAAATACGTTCATGAGATCCTTCCAAGTTCCATTATATGTATTTTGTGCAAACAAAATGTATCTCTAGGGACCTCTTTAGAGTTGTATTGAGACATATTTCCTTAGTTCAATCAAAAAGAAAAAATATTAAATGGAATAATTCAGTGCATCATGAAATGATCTAACATGAACAGAGATTCTAACTCAGTTTTGCTAACTTTGTTAGGGAAAGAAAAGCCTTCATAAAAATCTGTCAACTGACAGTTTTTGCAGAGAGAGAGAACAAAGTCATGCTGCAGTAAAACCAAAACCAGAAATTGAACTCTTGGGTTCAAGATCATAAATACTATCTGTGAGAGAACAACACACAGGAAAAAGTTGCAGCAAATTTGCTTGTGCATTTGCTTGTTTGTAATACAGAACAAGTGTCCTGAGAAGCACAGCAAACTACAGCAGTGTACTACAAGTAACGTTATTGGACAGGCAAGGGAACGGTAGGGCTTCCCACTCACGTCTTCTTTCAGTACAAACTAAGCTCAAAGTTCCCTTGGATTTCTCTTGGAAAAATATTATTAATGTCTTTGAGACAAGTTTTCGTTTAAAAGTTAATATTTATTTAGTAATTCAGTTCACACATGTATAATTGAAATATTACTATTCATTAGAACTGTTGCATAAGTGACAGAGGATTAGGGGTGTTTTATGGAAACTGTTATATATGTAATATCTCACACATATATTTACCAAAGCAAGCAGTGTTTATCTAAAATCTGTGATTTAGTTTAATCTGCATTTCAAGAATGAAAAAATTACTAAAGATAGGAACAGAAATACTTCTTGCTTTACTTATAGTTAGCAGTAAAACATAAAACAGTGTTACATCTGAAAACTTTAAAAAAAGAAGCACTTGCCTGGATTTCTTGTTGCTTTCATTGTGTATATTCCTTATGATAAGATAAAT
>VXBC01004318.1:439834-519824 GCA_013399945.1 Ploceus nigricollis
TAAGATAAATGTGCTTTTGGGGGCTGCAGTGAAATCCATAATTTATTTTAATATTAAGTTCTTTACAAAAATATCTTATACATGATTAATAGATTGAAAAAAACAAAGCAACAATTTATTACAAGTCCATCATCCTCATGGATTATTTATAACATTGTTGTTACCCTGTTATAGGACTGATGCCTCTAACCATCAATAATATTTATCCTTTTCAAATATACGACACAGATATAAAATCTATTAATCATGCATCAACCTGTTATAATCTGAACTTCTACTTACAGTGCTACTAAATTAGATTTATAGTTTTAACCTCAAGTAATTAGTTTCGAATTATGAATGTAATTCCAGATGATATGGGGAGTTATCAAGCACTGAGACTTGGCATGTAAGAACTCATGCCCTTGGTGTGTGAATATTTCAGTTTAATCAGTCTAGCCCCAAATGGTTTTATTCTGCAAGCATACTAAATATAACATCGTGGGTTTTGAAATAATTATATGGACCATTGTTTTCATAGCTTTTTAAAAAGAAAACAAAGTCTGGGATAATATAATTTCTCAAAAATAAATAGTCCAAACCTTTTGGCAGTCTGTTTCCCCCTTGTAAATAGCACAGTCATTTGCCTGCATCTCTTCCAGTTTACAAGAAAACACTCTTTAGCCACTAGATGACTTTTTTGTTAGCAGTCAATGATGTGATGCTGGAAATGATTTTGTAAAGAACACTCTGAGGTGGAAAGTGTTTGGTTTTGTTCCTCTTGGTTTATGGTTTCATTGGGTAATATTGTTTAAAAAGACAGGCAAGAAAAAAAAATCAAATCAAAACAAAAAAAAACNTATATCTTATTTTCTTCGGCGTATCACTGATATTTTATTTGAAGAGAACTGGTGTGATGTAATCAAACGTTTTGTAACAGCAAGACCTAGTTTCCTTTTCTTTCGGCAAGGAGAAGCCTCATCCTTGACTTCTCAGGGGTTGGCCTGCGAGTCCTCAGTATTACAGAATTAACCATGGATGACATTTGGTTTCCTATGCTGAAAGAACCATTCCAGCCTGGAAGCAAAAAGAGGCCAAATAATGGAATAAACTATAGTGATTTAACATAAATAGAATACACACAAACTTTATCAAAAAGTCTTTTTTTCTTTTCTTTTTTTTTTTTTTTTTGCATGAGGAATAGGAATATTCTACTAAGCAGCTCAGCAGACTATGGGATGTTGTTTCTGAAAAACATATGAGAATATTTTTCTTTTGAGATTTTTTTCTTTTTGCTTTCCAATATATTATTCTTTTCCCCCTTTGAGGTTTTTTTCCCTGTCTTTCTGTTTGTTTCGTATTCAATGATGGCAAGTACCAACTTAGGCCAACCCCTGATGACTATGTGGAGGTTTATATATATACATCCTTTTTTTTTGTGTGTGTGCGTTCTATATTTCAGTGTGTTTTCTCTAATTTTGCAACTCCTGTATATGCAAAACTAACTTAAATTCTGTAAATTGCTTACAGTCTGTGTGATATAACTTCAGAGTAGACATACTTTGGTCCTCATGCNTTTTCATAGCTTTTTAAAAAGAAAACAAAGTCTGGGATAATATAATTTTTCAAAAATAAATAGTCCAAACCTTTTGGCAGTCTGTTTCCCCCTTGTAAATAGCACAGTCATTTGCCTGCATCTCTTCCAGTTTACAAGAAAACACTCTTTAGCCACTAGATGACTTTTTTGTTAGCAGTCAATGATGTGATGCTGGAAATGATTTTGTAAAGAACACTCTGAGGTGGAAAGTGTTTGGTTTTGTTCCTCTTGGTTTATGGTTTCATTGGGTAATATTGTTTAAAAAGACAGGCAAGAAAAAAAAATCAAATCAAAACAAAAAAAAAACCTCCCTGGGACTGAAATACTTTGTATGTGTTGTTGTTTGCAGTGCATGCCAAGACATTCATGGGCACCAGAGCCAACCTGGCGAGCTAATTAAATAAATAAATGTATATGTTTAAAACAGCCTTATAAGGAGCATTGGAAATCTGCAAGATGAGCGAATATCTTATAACTTCTTCCGCAGGTGCGAGGATAGCTACAAGCCATGGACTTTCTGTCCTGCTTCTTGTTTGTGGCTTTGTGAAGGGTGCTTTGCTTTAATCTAAAAGTGCTGACTTTTTCCAATATCACTTTCTCTTCTTAAAGCAAAGAGCAAATCGCCTGTAAAATCCACGGAGCGGACAGCAAAGTTGACCCTAACCTCCAACCATCACTCTGCACCCAATGTACTCTAAATCTCTACACAAGGAGCACCTTCTTCAGGAAGTACAAACAAAATTACTAAATANTGAGGAATAGGAATATTCTACTAAGCAGCTCAGCAGACTATGGGATGTTGTTTCTGAAAAACATATGAGAATATTTTTCTTTTGAGATTTTTTTCTTTTTGCTTTCCAATATATTATTCTTTTCCCCCTTTGAGGTTTTTTTCCCTGTCTTTCTGTTTGTTTCGTATTCAATGATGGCAAGTACCAACTTAGGCCAACCCCTGATGACTATGTGGAGGTTTATATATATACATCCTTTTTTTTTGTGTGTGTGCGTTCTATATTTCAGTGTGTTTTCTCTAATTTTGCAACTCCTGTATATGCAAAACTAACTTAAATTCTGTAAATTGCTTACAGTCTGTGTGATATAACTTCAGAGTAGACATACTTTGGTCCTCATGCAAGCCAGTTTTTAATATTATCTATATGTCGTGCCACCAAGAAACATTTTTATTTCCTTTTTTGACAAAACACCACTTTTTAGTTTTTAATTCAGTAATGTGTGGATTTTGTAATGCATATCTTCACTTTGTCTGGTTTGACCCCCTTCAGTCCTCTGTTTACTCTGTAAATGCACATTAAAATTTGTTATGGTCTCTAGACAATGAATTATTTTAGTTTGTATGTTGTGTTGGAGTTCAGATGCTGAGAGCTCTTTGAACTTGTGATGTTTATAGAAGATGAAGTGATTTAATCACTAAAGACTGTAAAATGCAGGTTTGCAGTCAAATACTGCACATAAAGGAAGGTTAGAAACAGAAAACAGTCAAATAAACCAGAACATATCTTTAAGGATGTTCTTTTGGTAAAGAGTTTTAGGAAAGTGAATTTATTACACTGATAAAATATATTTGCATCACAGCTCCTTCTACATGGCCAAAGAAATGTCTTTCTTTGCTTTTTCTGAAAGTGGATTGTCATTACTCATTGATATTCTTAATTAAAATACTTTTTGTCTGTGAACTGAATGTGAGAATTTTGCTGTTGAATGATGTAATATGTGTTACATGAATTACATTCATTAATGCAGGAAGCAAAAATTGCTACCATTTGCAGCTGCAGTCAGGAAGGTTTTTTTCTTTTTCCCGTCTTTCCACTGATGCTGAAAAATTCACACCCTTTCATTTATCAGTACAGACAATCACATACACCACATGCTTATTATGATCTTTTTATAGCAGCATTAAGTAGCTGCAGTGTGGTCAGCTGTGTGATTTCTCCTCACTTTGTAAGTACTGCAGAAGAAATTTTAAAAGTATGTTTATTATCTCACCAGTCTGTGTTCTACAGGCCTAACATTTTATTTCAAAATGCTCGTAAGTCCGATGTCTTCCCATATTACTTTCAAAGGATAAAGAATAAATAAAGGCATAGAATCAACCTTTTGTTAACCTAATGCTTTGGAACAGGATAACATATTTGTGCAGGTCTAATTTCCCATAAATTCTGTAGTATAAGCTTGACTGGGAATAGTCAGTCTTTCTTTGATTTTAGGCAAGTCTTAGCAGTAATAAAGAGAGCAGAAGTTCAGCATAATACAAACAAATCAGGTGTAACCATCAGGAGAAATAAAATTTATTTTATTTCAACATAAAATTTATGACCCACTTAGAATGTTGTATACTGAGAAAGTTTTTCTCCATAGTTATAAGACTTTATCGGGCTACTGACAAAGAAATTAAAAACTGTCCCCATTAAAAGGTTCTGAATCAAAGCCAATATTGTGGATCAGAGAGGACACAAAGAGAAAACAAAATGTCAAGGGTCAGAGATTTTTTGAAGTCTTGCTTTCTGAACACACCTGTGGAACCAAACTTTGAGAGTTCTGGAGAAAAATCTCCATTATCTTTCTGAAACGGATATCTATGAGTAAACGATGTGAGAATCTCCTGCTCGGAGCTTGGAAACTTCAGTTTCCATTGGTTTTAACTGGAACCAAATGCTTAATGTCACATGTTTCATTTGTTTGCTGTATCCATATATCTTGTATGAATATTCCATGTATGCACATAGAGACTACCCATCATGACATAGGGCATTTGACAGCACAGTCTAGCCTCACATTGCTTAAGTTGTTACTCTGTTAAACTGATACTGTGTTTTGCTTTATGCTGTTAGCTGCTTGGATATAAATCACCATGTACTAGGAATTCAGATTAAAGAATGAGCTGAAATTAAAAGCAGAATTATAGACCACTTGGATTATTAGTGTGATGCAAGCCAGAAGACATTCCCATGTTGTGATCTGCTATTGTACAACTGTGTCAGCAAAAAAAAAAAGCTCAAAAGAAACCCGTAGGACTTTTGAAAAGCCCTTAAATTTTCCATGAGATGCTAAGAGAACACAGAAATTGTCCTCCTTCTCCTCTCGAAACAACACATCCAAATTCTTCAGATGAGGCTGATCCAGCCCTTCTGGTTGCAGATTTAGAGCACAGCTTTAGTTTCTGCCAATCTATGTGGATGCAGCAGCAACAGGAGCAGGTATTACATTTCTAATTTTTAAACTGTGTCTTAACAGCTATTCTTCAAATGGAGAATCTGCCTGGAGCTCCTAGAATTTCTCAGAATGGAAGTTAAGGTGCAGGAGACACTCTTGTTTCTAAGAATTCTGTTATGAATATTTGGCATAGGAATGAAACCACTACTATTTTCGGCCAGGTGCAGTTCTAATTTGTATTTAACACAAATACATTTTTAAAAAGTGGCTTAATTAAATCCCGAAAAGCTCCCTGTTGAGTAGGGTATCTAGAAAGGCAAGTCGCATCAAGCAGTCGTAACATCTCTCAGCTCAATGTCCTTATCCCTTTTACAAAATTAATCCATTTTTGAGGTGGTCTTTTACATGATTCATGCTTCTCAATTTGTGTCCCCAAAGCCTCATTGCATATGGTCACTTTCTTCAGGTCTTTCCAACAGGTTTTGTTTTTCATAGAAGAATAAACATGGGTGAGTATGAAATGCTTTTGTATTTCAAGGTATATGCCATCTACACTCACATACTTTGAGAGCTGAGGCATCATCAGGCTAAAAGAAACTTGTTCCAGCCTTTGTATTACATGGAAAAAAGATCTATGGCATTTTGGTACTGCTTCCAGGGATTAGTACTGCAACAGAGCCTGTCTCAAAAATTCTCCTTCATAATGGTTACCAAATATTCTTTTAAGCTCTGGAACCTCATACTTAGAAGTTGCTGCATAAGATGTTTGAATGCCTCTTTCTTAATTGTATTTGGTAGACTTTACAAGTCTATTAAGAAAAGTACTAGAAAATTTGAATGGTAAGCACTGAATGTATCAGAAGTAATTGTTATTTCTTTTTCATTCTCAATATTGAATACTTACATTAGAGCACTACCTGAAGGCAAAGGTCAGAAGTAGATATAAACGTGAGACACCATGGCAAAAATGATAGGACTCTTTGGAAGTTCATACTTTTTCATCTAATTCATCACAGTGCTTCTGTGATTCAAGACCAGAACATACACTAAAACCAGTTTTTTTCACATTCATTCTTTAAAGTACTTTTGCTTTATTCAAATAAAGTGAGGAAACAGTGACCAGTGCAAAAAATCTGAATGCTGGCCTGATATTTTTCAGTGTTAAACACCTAACTTCTAAAGATCTTTAATTTCCAATGATCTTAACTTCTAATGATCTTAAGTGATATCATAATTTAAGTCATCATTTAAGTCATTATTAAAGAAAACAACGAAACCCCTCCCCCCAAAAAACCAAAACCAGCACTGCTGACAGTTTTAAATTCCTTCCTTAAAAAAAACCAATTAAATAAAAAAAAAAATCAAACCTTTGTCATTTGCAGGGTATGGGAACATTTTCCCATGACATTACTATTGGTAAATGTCAAACATTGTTTATAGAGCTAAAAGCATTAGGAACCAAGATTGGGATCATCATACTTTGTAATATAAATTTTTAAAGGTTAATCTTCCATGATTAGCTCAGCTAAACAATGCTTAGCACACAGTAAATTGATTAATGCAACTCACTGTAAATGCCTTCAGTCTTTTATTCTGAGCTTCCTAAATATTGATTTATTTCATTTCACAGTCATAAAGTTTGCACATACATTGACATAGCTGAAAGATTATACATAGTTTTTCTACTGTTATTCATCCAAAGAAATGTAAGAAGAAAGTTAAATTTATCTGCAACAATGAATTACAACCAATTGGTGAAGGTACATGCAAAGAAACAAATGTGTGCTTTCATGAGAGTCAAGTTTAATTGCAATTCATTATTTAAATTCTCCTTTTTGTGCTATTCTTTTTCTGCCAACATTTCAATCAACTTGTAAAACAATACTATATATCTTATTACTCCTTACAAGGTGACAGGACAAAATAATGTCACCTTTGTTATGAAAAATCTAGGGGGAAAAACCAATTTTTTTCATTTAAAAACATTTTAAACTCTCACTGTTTACAGTGTCCTGTCACCTCAAATGTCTTGAGATATATTAATATATATATAGAGAGAGAGAAAGAGAGAGAGAGAGAGAGATAGATAGAGATATATAGATATAAATATATATAATTTGATTTCCAACTCTATCATGCTGGTAATAGAGATGACCTTCAGATGGGAGCAAATTAATTTTTCAATTACTGAAATGCTCCTTTACATTGATATTACAGCACAGAAAGAGGTCTTATGTGTATATGAGACTATTTACTGAGTGACAGCTCATAAGGAAGCCAAAACATACATAATAGACTATTAATTCCTTTCTTGTTTTTATACGCCATGAACTTGAAAAACAAGAGAGAAGATTGCATCTGACAACTAGCTGCTTAAAATAAACCATTTCATTCAAATCTTTGAAGAAACAAATTCCTTATTAAAATGACTTGTATAACTATAAACTTTTAAACAGTATGGGGTTTAGATTTTTAAGAAAAGTTATATATATTATATATAATATCCTTGTACATAAAATTGGGAAGGAAGGAGATAATAACTTCTTTTGCTACTTCTGATAGAAGATTATGTTCCTTGCTGCTGATTTTCTTCAATACCAAATGATTTAAAAGACCCTTTAAATTACTGGCAACCATAATTTGAAAAAAAAAAAATTCCAATTTTTCTGGTCATCTACAATACGCTTTAGTTTTTGCATATTGACCAGCACTGGTTCAGGTTTTAAAAATGTTGTTTATTCATCATAATATAAAAGAAGCAATCCATACTTTATTAAAAATAAATGTCAACATGTTTACGAAACCACCTTAATGTCTTTTTTCTTTGGTGATTCAGGCACAAGATATGTCTTGTCCATGTATTTAATCTGCTCAATGGGGCTAAGCAATGAAAAAAAGACAGAGGAAAGTTGTTCCTAGTTGTTCTACCTACTAATTGAAATGCTGTGTAAGAGAGAAAAGAGAGGTGTGACTCTTTCTGTTTACCTACAACAGCCAATAACAAAGAATCTTCACAGGGTCCAACAAAACAAATCACTGTTGTAAAAAATAACAGTGGTAGTTCAACTTTGCAACAAGGTGAAAAACAATGAAATTCAATGCAATTTCTTTAGCAAAATGCAAAGCTTTTTCTTCCAAAACTATTACTCTCCCCACAGATATGAAAGAAGGTCTTGCACTTAGGGCTTTGAACAGGGAAAGTATTTGTCCACCTCTTTCAACTGCACAGCGGCAACCCCAAAGAGACTCAGCTGTCTCCCTTTCACCGTCTCTATCCTATGTATGACTATTAATCATGAGGGCACTCAGAAGATGAAGGTCTATTACACAATAATAATTTTCTATACTTACACCTTTTTTTTTTGCTATTTTTAACAGAAAAATCTTTTTGTCTCAGTTAACTTTATTTTTAAAAGAAAGTCAATGTTTATATAGTTCATAAACATTCTAGGTAGTTTGTTGGAGTTTTATTTCTAAATAGTTCCCAGCATTCAAGATAACTGAACAGGCTTTAAAAGTCTCCCAGTAGTATTCTAAAGCTGTTTATGTGTCAGAACTACTTGCATTAGTGGAAAAAAAAACACCACCACCACCACCACCAACAACAACAAAAGAAAACCACCAAAAACCACAAACAAAAACCCTTCTCATCTGGAGTTCCTTCTAATCAGGAATGAAAATACTGAGGAAAGGAGATGACCAGAAGAAAGCTCTTGGAGAGATTCTGGTGATAGTGACCTGAACTTTAATTTTTCCAGTATACTTCCCAGACTTAGCAAGGGATTAAATTTTGAAAGAACTTATGATGCCCGTGCAGCAGCAAAAATAATGAATGCGATGCTGCTGTCATTCTTGTGTGAACCACAGGACCTACTGAGTTTACACATGAGCACTGGGCACAAGGGCAGAATACCTGGCCTTGTCCGGGTTCTAGAAATCTTAATGCCTGGAGCTGCTAGATACAGGCTACTCCCACTTCTGGACAGGATTTGTGTAACTAGAAAATCTTTTTCCTTTCTAAAGCTCCCAACCTGCAGGACAAATAAAATATAGAATATTGAAAAATAATGAATATTGAACAAAATTCCTCAGGAGTCTCCCTTACTCTCTGTATTTGTGATTGGCACTTCTTATGTGGAAGTCCAACAAAACTGATCTCCTCAACAATAACCTCCACAGATGGACTTGGAGAATACTATTTGACCTGAAGTTTACATCCCAAATTTTTATTTCTTTCATTTTTGAAAAATATGTCAACATTAAAATTGAATATAGGCAAATAGAAAATAGCCAAATGACACATTGTTCCAAAATCCTCAGTCAAAAAATATTAAATGTGATTTCTCAAATATATCTAATATTAAACTAAACTCTTTTATTAGACACTTTAAAGAGTCACTGATTTGTAGTCAGGAAATTTAAGGAGAAATCTGGGAATTTTGCTCTATTATGTATTTTGTTTCAAAAAATAGCAAACTTAGAGTAGTTTGCAAAATTAAATGCTATTTAGTACAATTATCTATAGAGGTAAACAATATAGATGTTTAAGACATTTGTCATGAAAATGTACATAAAACACAGAGAATTGTAGAGACAGACCTGCTAATGGTAACACAGTTCCTTTTCTCAGCAGATGGATGAAGCAGATAGAAGACCTGTGTTTTCTTCACACTTTTCCTGCTGATCAGTAGTTGTCAGCAATAATGTCAATTCTATTCTGGAAATATGTATGCAATGTTGTTTGTTTTTTTTTTTTTCATAATAGCCTCATTTTTTTTCATCAGACTAGGCGTTTGGTAGTTTTTGGAAATATGTAACACACAGAAAAAATGGGGCAGTTGTATAGAAGTATGTGAGCCTTCAAGTATATTCACCAGACAAATACAATCAGGTTTTCTTTAGGAAAAGAAAGACATAATACTGTACTGTAATATGAATTTTTTATATAAAATTAATATTTGAGACACTATTCAGAAAGATTTGTCCTTATATGTGTCAAAAAAAGGAGGCTATACTTGCAAAATTCCTGTTGCAAAATTCTAAAGTATTCTATTTGTCCCCATTTTCTTGTGGATATCTCTATTGTAGTCCGTATTATGTTTCAACAATTTAGGATATTAAGTTGCACAACCTTGCTGAAGTGGATGAGAAACACTTGTACAATCTGTTCCACCAGGTCATCTCTGAAGGCTCTGACTGCCCAGCTGTAAAATGGTAACAAGCAAGTGGAGTGGCAGAAATGTTTTAAAACACTCATAGCTGTCGGGGGGGATTTCAAAAGAACACCATTCAGGAAGGTGACACAAGATCTGCTAATGAACCAGCATACAAGTTCCTAACATTGGAATAATTTGTTTCTGTACTAACTGTAGATATTCCAGAGAAAGATGAATGTGCTCAATGTGTCAGAATCAATGAAAACACCATTGTAGTGGTTAATGGGCAAACAAGCAGAAAGTATATTATGACATATATGAAACAAGCTACGTAATAAACTCTGAAAGTAATAAAATGACATGACATATGTTTGTGTTGTATGCTGCTGAAGAAAACTACCTGCAGGTTTAAACTCATTATTCCTGACAACAATGATACCAGAATGTGGCAGTGAGATAAAAAGCTTACTCAAAATGAAGCTGTGATGGCTGAAAACTGTATCCCAAGAACTAACTGCATGAGTACTGAAGACAAATAGTAAAACTCTAAGTGAAACTGGACACTTAATAACAAAACCTACAGATCTAGCAGAAGAGTTTTATAAAAGGCTCGTGTGGTTGTGTAGCAAGCATGACTGACGAATATTTTATCCCCCTGTACTTGGCACTGGTGAAGCTGCACCTCAAATTTCTCTGTTCAGTTTTGGGCCCCTCATTACAAGAAAGATACTGAGGTGCTGGAACATGTCCAGGGAAGGGCAATGAAGCTGGTGAATGGTCTGGAGCACAAGTCTGATGAGGAGCAGCTGAAGGAGTGGAGGTTATTTAGCCTGAAGAAAAGGAGGCTTAGGAAGGATGTGATTGCTCTCTACAAGAACCTGAAAGGAGGCTGCAGTATAGGGGGGCCCAGTCTCTTCTACTAAGTAACAAGCAACAGGATAAGAGGAAATTACCTCAATTTGTGCTGGAGGAGGTTTAGTTTGGATATTAGGAAAAATTATCTCACCAAAAGGATTGTCAAACACTGAAACAGGCTACACAGAGAAGTGGTTGAGTCACCATCCCTAGATGTCTTTAAAAAACATTTAGATTTATCTTTTAAGGATATTATTTAGTAGGAGATTTGACTTGTTAGGTTAATGGTTGGACTCGATGGTCTTACAGATCCTTTCCAAACTAAATTATTCTATGACTCTGTGTATATAAATCGTCATGTTTAAAAACTAAATATAACAAACACCTACTGCTGGTGAGGAATGAAATAACCCTTAGACATATAATTCTATATACAAATTATTCCAGGGGAATAATTCTGCTTATTTCTGTGAAACATATATATATAGCTACCATTGAACACTAGATACTGAATAAGGTAGACCTCATTACATTCTGCAAAAATGGACAGTGCAGAGATTTCAGAGATTTTTCTGACAGGGAACACAGGAAGGACCATGGTAATTACTAAGACCATAATGCTGTACTATGCCTTTTTAAACTACAAACAAAATCTTGTTTCAAAATTTTCAATTTTTTTTACACTATAGTTCCTATTTCCTTTTGAATAAAACTGTGAAAACAACACGCTTTTTCATATCCTTCTCTGTAGAGTTTTTAATCTTCAAGAGAAAGACACTGGTGGTTTATGATCAGTCTACTGCCAGCAATTCTTAGTGGGAAGAGCGGTAGATGTGGTAGTTACATCAATGTATCACAAGTAGAGCATTAGTACTACCACTATAAGGCAGAGTAACTGAGACTCTTATTTTAAAATTCATAAGATTTTGTAATGAAGTTGATTGACAATATTATTTTGCTCTGGTTGGAGGTAAGGCAGATAATTGTCACATGCCAAGAAAAAGTATCAACTTAGCCTAACATATTGGGTCATTCTGCTGACTACATAGAATCCTATTTAGGAGAAACATACCTTGTATTAATTTTTAAACTGACTTCTATCCCTATTAAATAGTGTGCATTTTGGGAGAGTCTAGCCTTAACCCTAATGCAGGTACAACAATCTTTCTACTGATTCATTTGAACAAGAGTGAATGGGACATGAATGAAAATGAAGGAGTGTAGAAAGTAATACATAAAAGTTAAACACATGTAGATTGGCATAAAATTTAGCATCACTACTGGCTCATGTGTTTCTAGCAGGATCTACCATAGAAACATATTTTTGCCTTTTCCCCCCCTACCCCCTTAATTTTCTGGTTTCTTCTCATGCATCTATTGTAAAGGAATGTATAAATATGATGTGCTCAATTATTAATCATGTATCATTCAAGCCTGGCAAGCAGCTTCAGAAATAAAAATGCAGAGAAGACTTAAAATTATATCCCACTTCAGGAATCTTACCTAAAAATAGCTGGTTCTTATATGAGCCACATCCTGTTGATTTTTATCGCAGAAGTACCAGGCTGGAATTCTAAGTATTCATATACTGTATATTCACTTAAAAAAAAAAATTAATAAGTCAAGCTAACTCAATCCAAACTCAGCTACTTTTCTCTACTGCAGTGGTAGAAAGAACCTAATAGGAGCAGAGAAAATGAAAAGTAAGGAGTGGTAGGAGGAAACTGCTATGTACTGACTGTAACTCTCACATACACACACAGTCCTCCAGCCTTGCGTGGTGCATTGCCTCACCATAGGGAATGAGTGTAATCTATAGCAATAATAAGGAGGAAACAGGAATTTGGAGTCAAGCTAAGTGTGGAAAAAAGGGGACGAGAGATGTTTTCTCTAAGTATGTAAATGTTTGGTTTATTGTCCTTTTCCTTCCAATAGGCAAATAAGTAATTCCATATTTATTTTCATTGACAATAAATTTATTCATCTCAAATAAAGTCTGTTTTGCTGACAATGATAATTAGTAAGTGATCTTCCTGACTCCATATTAATCCAAAATGTTCCTCATTCCTGTTTTTTCTTGTCTTCCCCTGCACTACTGAGGAGGGGGAGTGAGGAAGTAGCTGAGTGTGAGATTGCCTACCAACTGGGACCAATATATCATACCTTTCCTTTTTCTGGAAAAGAAGAGTGGAAAAAGAAAAGAAAAAATTTAAAGTCTTCTCGCATATTATTAGCTGCAGATTGCATGGGGTGATGTGTCTGACTTTTCTTTAATTTCAACAAATCCTTACTGATTGTTTCTAATCTTCTGGAGTTGAGTGTTAGATCTCAGAGGCAAGCGACTCAAAGGCATATATAAGACACTTCATAAGCTATGTCTCAATGCCTGATTCATTCCAGGAAAATGTAGGAATTTTTTAAGCAGTTCTGGAATTTGTATTCAAATGCAATCTCAGATTGAGATAATTTTCATTCTGTCAGCAACAAAACAGGCAACCTCCTCCTTTGTCAGGGTCAGAGGTTTAGAGCGCTCAGTTCTAGACCACACAAAGAGACAATGTCTCATGTTCTGGGTTCTTGTTTCCTTACATTCAGTTACAGCAGCTTAGCAGGGAGAAGCTTTCTTTTCATCCTGCTACAAAATCTCTGTAACTTCTCAAGAGAGTTGCTGGTGTCAAAGTATACAAGATTAAATATCAGAAGGTGTAGAATGACAGTTAGTTAACAAACTGGTCATCTGTGAAACTCAGCCTTTTTAAAGAATCATCACAGAAGCAAACTAACAATGCCTATCCAGATGTCCTTGTCATGTACTTGCCATGGGTGACTACCTCAAACAAGTTATTTTTTTTTGCCTGCTGGTAAACATGATGATTCTTTCAGCTTCCTTCTCTGCATTGCTTTCCTTCTGGGTGATTTGTTGCTGGATCCTCTGAATGCTTATTTATTAATGCATTTATTTTTCATTGCAGTTCTTTATGTCTCTTGTAGGAAGGAAGACAAGGAAAAGGGAAGAAGAAGATTTGATGTGTCTCTTGACTAGAAATATTTGTCCCCAGCTGGAAATGAGTAAGGTTCTTTGCATGGGTAGCTGGGGTTAGAAAACAGTCAGTGTCAGGCCAGAGAGACAAATCAAGACTATATTTCTTTAGAACACTGTCTTTTAAAAATAAGAGAGTATCAAAGTAGCAGTATCAAAGAAACCTCTCAAGGACTAAGATTTGGTGAGCAGAGAGCTCCAAAGCCAGATAGAGGCTGGAGCTTTTTATCAATGAGGGCACCTTGTCAATATAACTCAATACCTGAATTAGATTTCATGAAAAGAGGAAAGATATGAGAAAGAAGAATCATGTTTCTAGTCTTTAAAATAATAGTTACTAAAGCCCAAAAATATCACTAGTCAAGAAAGGGCATTCAGAAGAAATAGGAAATTGAATATATTTAGAATTTGGTCTTGAAACATATATTCTCATGTCTTTGAATGACTACTTGTGATACAGTTTTCCCTCAGCTAGCTAAGGGACTTTAGTAGTGATAAGAAAAAAGTTTTTATCTGGTAAGAGGTTTTCCAGTGTCAAATTCTTCTTTTATAATTTGTTCTAAAGCTGATTTTGTAGTGATAAATGACAGGTTTTGTAAATTGCCTCCCATACTGCTTTAACAGGAGGTTCAACTTTTCTTCAGAATCATTCGGAGCAGTGATAATGATGGTCTTAAATAGCTTAGAGAGAAATCACTAAAACAGCCTCAGACCAACAAGGATGAAAATGTATGAAAAGAAGGAATTGAGACTGTGTAAAACAGGGAAAAAAAAGACTGGTCTGCAGTGAAGAGACAAAAAGAAGAAAATAGAGAAAGTTCTGATAGCAACAAACCTATTACAAATTATTTAGAAGAGCACAAATATTAAACCCAAAATATTCCAGATTATCTGATGAGAAATTTGAATAGCTCAGCAATCAACTGCCTCTGTTCTACGGCACTGGTTAAGCTATGTAACACCAAAGGGAAAGAGAGAAAAAGAGAAAGCATTCTTCATCACTTGTTCAATTCTGCATGGTAAAGGAACAGAAATTATCACATAAAACTCTACATATAACCAATAAAATCAACAGAAGAATATTGATTCGGCTAAATCTCTGTGAATATGTCACGTCTCTCTATTATTCTATTTGGTGAGTACTAAATTGGTAATCACACCATACAATTAATTATACTTTAAGTTTTCCCACACATTAGAAAACTTCGGCACTTTATAGATATGTTTTTATTTAATTAGAAAATGTCTTAGTGATTTCTGTATACTGACCTGTGAAGTGACTTGTCACTTTTCCTTGTGGAAAAGAAAAAATGAAAGGAGAAATGATAGAGGATAATAAAACTACAAGTGGCATAATGTAAGATGGACAGAAATTGTTCATTTTCTTTTTCAGTTCAGGAAAGAGGAGGTGTCAAATTGAGCCAGTACGAACACATTTCAGGACAGAAAAACGTAGGTGTAAAAGACCTTGTAAAAACTAATGTGGATCCAAGAAGTTCATGTAGGTTGGTTGATTAGGAGACTGAAAAGGTCTATGGAAGAGAAATTCGTGGTGGGTTGCAAATTAATAGGAACACATAGACTCAGGAGATTTTCAATGTGAAAATAGCTGGAGTGTGAAATTAGCATTACACAGAAGTGTCATTTTATAACCTTGTCCTGCTCTTCCTTTCTCAAGCCATTCACTCGTGGATGTTGAGGGATACAGAACACAACTCGGCCTTTGGCTTGAGCCACTACAGCTGTTAAAAGTATGTTAGGTTTTGTAACTGCTGCACTCATTGATGTCTCCAAGTGAAACCATAAATGTGTCTTCAAATTTATTTGACTCCATGAACATAATATAGTCTAAATAACTAATCTATGAATTCTTAAAAACCTTTTACTAACCTGCAAGCTTTACTTATATTCCTACTGGATATTTATTTTATTTTTCGTATTTTGCGTGTATTATCCACAATTTCTATTGTGACCATATTTCCTCTCCCTGTTTCTTCTGACAAAGTTTTCCCTTTCTATTATTCCTACCACTCCCAGTTTCTAAGAGTTCCTGATATGCATGCATTGAGTTTTACAACTGAGCTGAAATAATACTCTGTTCTGGTTTTTTTTCTTCTACCTGTAAGCTGAAAATTGGCAGCACTTTTCCTGTCAGGTATCAGCTTTAATTTGTGAACAGTTTTTCTTGGATTCAAATTCTCTTTTTAATCCTGTCCCCTGCATTATGTAGAATAAATTTTAGATAGGTAACTAAAAGGAGAATCTTGTCCATCTCTACAAATATTAGAGAAATATTTTAAAGATTTGATGGCCCCTGAAAAATTCTGCTGGTAAAATTTTAAAAATAAAGTTCTCACTTTTAAAACAAAAGTTTTATTTCCATAGTTTTATCTCCCAACAAGAAGCAGTCTGCTGTACCTGGCTTGTTTGGACAATATATCCTTGGTTAAGCATTTATCTCTTGCTGGGCATACACATCAAGCTATCTGTCTTGCCAGTTCTTTCTCTTATGCAGTCCTAATGTACTTTATAAATTCTACATCAGAATCACTTTATCCAACACTGAATTTTATTCACATCTCAGCTGAAGCATAACTGTCTAGAAACATTCTGCAACACCTTCACAGCAAAAGAGATCAACAAATTAAGGTGAAAATGCAAGGATGAGTTTTCAAATATACACAAACTAACTAGCTAAATTAGTGTAATGATCAGTATACTATCTTTACACTTAAGGAGAGCACCAAGAAAAAAGTTATTAATCTATAATAGGCAGAAGTCTTAATATTATTTGACATTTTACTTTTATCACTTAACATTCAGTAAACAAGTAACTTTTTAAGAACAAACATTTACCACTCATTTATAAGATGTCGTACTTATTTCCTTCTTCCACGTTAGAGAATTATGATGATATTAAGATGCTGCCTTATGGTAATTCTGAAAATACTCATTCTGGTAACAGTGCTACTGCACCAGTTTCAAAACAGACACAGCTTTCAACATTAAGCATTGAAGTGGAAGGCAAGACTTGTTTCCATTTGCATCTCCGAATTCTAAGATCAAAATGAGAGGATATTTCTTTAATATTAAATTAGTAAATAACCTATAGTCTTGCTTTATGCAGTGCTTGCTTTATACAGTATGAAATGACATCCTCTTCATTGACAGCAACCAATCATATATATTGTGGAAACTCAGAGTTCCCTGCTTCCTTGCTTATTTCTAAATGCTGAAGAATCCAAATCAAGTTGTTATACCAGCATACAGTTAATAAAAATCAATGAAGTTCACCACATGGAAAACCAACTATAACAATTTGCTCTTCCATCTTAAAAAACAGAAAAGCTTTTACATAAAATAAACCTAAAACATTGGAGTATTTATTAAAATTATTCAGTATGTCAAACTCTAAGAGAAAAAAAAACTTATTTCAAAAACCATAATCTAGAAATACTACAATCACAATTTATTTCTACTTTCTAAATGTATTTTTTCTGTACTGTATCTATATACATATATAGCAAGACTAGAAATGGTTCAATGAAAATAGTGTGCACTATACAGTGAGGGCTTCTCTAAGTAATTTTTTACCTGCAGAACTTGGATTGTTCAAAGCCCAATCTCCACAGTGTTCTTTTGTATATCACTGATTTATTGAATGTGACCAGAGAGTCTCTTTCATTAGAGGCTTTAAGAAACAGATTAGACAAACAGTGATCAGAAATTTTGTTGTACAATTTGTCCTGTATGGGAGCAGAGAAATGAAATTGGTGGCTCTCAAGGTCCCTACATATTAAGTGCTAAGCTTTTACAAAATTTAGCAACAAACTCAAAAGTGAAAGAAGACTTTGACATTTTTGAGCATGAACAATCGCCTTGTCATATCAACAATGGCTTTTTCAATAAGTTCCAAACAATACAGGATTAAGCAACACAACATTGATCATTCTAATCCATGTTTTTAAAGTCTGTAATATCTTTTATTATTAGACCATAAGTTGACAAAAGTATGATTTTAATAGATATTGCAAATGCATTTGAAAATATTTGGACACACACATACATTAAAAGTATCAGACAGCAATGTGTAATCCAAATTGTGAAATATTGTTTTGAGCACTATGTTTATAGCCCAGAGAGTTGCTCAATGATTTGTAGAAGGGCAGACATCTGGATCATTATAGTATCTGTATGAACAAAAAATAGAGAGATGATTTCACAGCCATTTTTGACCTCTCTGAATAATTTCAATCTGACTATGCAAAAACTCTTCCCCAGGCAGACAACAGCATTGTACCCATGTCAATTATTGTAGGCAGTCAATGTATGGCTGCTGAATAAGTGATTTAGTCCTTACAGAATTGGTATTTAGATCTGGCATCTGTTTTTCTTGGCTTCTTTCACTGCTGATTCTGCCAGCTTCTTAATCTGAGTCCCTTGCTTTCTCTTACATTCATAGACATTTTTCCATTGCCTCTAAATTTTCTGCAGCAAGCAACAAGTTAACCTATCTTCTTTTCTGTGATCCTGTTTTGTTCAGACACAGTGTGCAACACATTCTATAATCCTATCAAGGATATTTCAACCTTTAGCACATTGTTTGATTTTGGTTCCCCTCTCTATTGCTCCATACACAAAGCACTGTGAGACAAAATGAAGAAAGATCTGAATCCACTGTAAAAGGTAAAATACTTGAGGTAACAATAGGAATTTTTCCTCCCAAGTACCTATTCCTTAAACAGAACAGAAAAAATAGTGCTAGGACACCACAAAAGACATTCAAATCTGAAAGGCTGTAAAGGAATCAAAAGTCTTGCTGATAACAGATTTCTAACAGTGTTTTCACAGCCATGTCATCACTTCCTTCTCTTCAATTTAGAGGCAGTAAAGCCCATTTCATCTCTTTCTATCCTGAGAACCTTAACAACTATCAAACTTAGACCAACCAGCTGCCTAAACATTTACAGGCAATGTCAAATCTAGCCATGGTACAGAACAATATAAGGTAAAACAGTGTATAGTGTGATATAGTGTAATACTATATTACACAGTGTACATATTATATAGGGTAACTTAATATAGTGCAATACTGCTTAAAGCTGCTCAGGATCTTCTGTTAACCCACCTATATTCAGGCGCAGTAGTTTAAAATGCAAACACATTGATAGTGGCCAAGGTCAGAAACAAAATGCAGTACTAAAAATCCCTCAGCTATCACCCTGAAGGGCATTTCTAACGTTAATCCAGAAATCTAATTAGGCAGCCTGGCTAAAAAAAAAATCCCACTTGAAAAACTAGTTAAGGTCATTAAATTGAATACATTCCAGCTACCATGTGGAACAACACTAATCATATGGAACAGTATTCACTGTTCACTTTAGCATTACCAAGCAAAATATTTGCATGCAATGTAAACAGAAAAAGAAAATAGTGCAGTATTAAGTCCTTGGAAATGGAAAACAGACGAACAATTGGTAATGATGGCCAATATGACCAGCATTTCCTGTACAGATGTATATGCAGGTGGCTCACAAACACAAGAAGATGAGGTTAGAGCACATTTTTGGGAGGGGTTTCGAAGATGGTTGAAAGACTGGTTTCCATGATAATGAGAGGATGGAAAAGAATTTCTAGAGGCATCTGTTTTGCAAGGATCTTATGTAATATTCATTCCAATGCTATGGATCTCTTGCTGTCACCACCAGTGGCAACAAAAAGGGACTTGGAGAAAAACAGAATCTTAAAATAGTAAGGAAAGTAGTTCTACAGAAATATTTTATTACTACTTATTTGGCATTGTTTCAAGAAAGGTCACAAAGCCCTTGAAAATATAACTAATTTTCTGTGAAACTTTCAATAATGTCAGGGCAAAAATAAAGAAAACCATGACCATTCTGATTCTTAAAGAGACTTCAGAAATTTACCTCCTCATTTCAGTGTATGCTTGCCTCCTGGACTTTTATTAAAAATAAAAAAAAAAAAACAAAAAAAGAAAAAAAAGCAACAAACTAATAATCATATTTAGAGTATATTTTATCTTTCCTGTAGTATTCATAAAGTTCCACCTAATCAGTCACTTACTCATTAGTCCTTTCCAAAATCCCTTCCAATTTATTTCATATTATTGAATGCTGAAGTACAAAACCCTGTTGAAGTACAAAGGCCAATTGTAATTTCTTCTACTGGACTGGTCAATTAAACACCACTACTTTTCCATGTGCAAATAAAGGGATTATTTTTTCATTCTTTCTAATTTTGTGGAGTTTTTTTCTCATGTTTAAAAACCTGATGACATTTGAAGTGCCACATCATTCACTTTAAGATCTGAAAGTAAATTGACTTTGGGAATTCCATCCAAATCCAGTAATTGAACTCTTGAAGTCTGTGTGAGCTCTGCTACTTGACACACAAACGAGGAGAGTTTCTGCAGATGTCTGCTTCACACAACCTCATGTAGTAAAGGTGTGGTTTTCCCGTCCTCCTTCCCCAGGCAAAATGAACTTACATTATTTGCCCAGGAACATTTCTCTCTGTGTGACTGGTGCCCCTTGCTCCTTCCCCTGGTAACATCCAGCCAAGGAGCCCCAGCAAAACCTGTCTGTCCACATAGTGCATCTGTCTGCTGCATCTCATCTTTGAATACTGTTGGCCATAAATTCCAACACTTAATGGAACAATTTATAATAATTAGGGCATGCTTTTAGAGAAAAGTGGAACAGCTTCAGAGACAAGAAAGTAAGATGCTCCTTTCTCTGTTAAGAAAGGAGCATCAAGTAGGCACATAGGTCATTTGGCTCAACAGACTTAAAATTTTTCTTCCTTCTGCCAAGATAGCAGTTAAATAAAATAAATTTAATTCCTGAAAGCATATGTCAGCAAAATTTTCCAGGGCTTTTACATTCTTTTTAATAAAAATCATTTCTTAGAGGCATGCCATTATTTCCTACCCTCTAAATGAGTTATTTACTGACTTTTACTGACTATCAGCAATCCTAGTAACATTTCAAATACTAGTAGAATATTTATTTTATTAGCCAGCACTACCTTTTCCCATATTTCTACTGTATATCACCTTACAGGAAATGAAACAGATAAAAACAATATACAGAGAATTCTTTTTGGGAAGTCATATCATATTCAGATGATGGTACTCAGGAGAAATAGCTTTGAATTTAGGGGAGAATCCCTGTTGTCTCCAAATCTTTCTTTTCTATCTCATGTATACTCCCAACACTCTTGTGATTCTGTACTGAATAATACTGATAAATTCTATACTGAAATTATATTAGCCTTTCATAGGCAGTATACTGACGAGAAAGAGAGAAGGATAGAAGGATCATCATTCACTTGCTGTTTCCATGTTATGATTTCTTTAGGGTGAACTCTCTAACTCCACCACCAGTGCTATTCATTAAATAACAAGATCAATTAATGAGAAGACCAGTCTGTTTTACCTTGGCTAACATTCATAGACCAGTATGGTTCTTCTGATGTTTATGAAAGTTTCCTATTAAAAATATAATTCCATTTAAAGAACTCAGACTTCTACCAATATGCAAAGTTTGCTCTGTCAAGTCTCCATTTGTAATTAAAGGGACTTCGACAGTGTTCATTCAAAGAAAAGAGATTTTCTAATAACAGATTTGTAGCTTCTATATGTGAATGCAATGGGTGGAATTTTTTTTACCTGTAAAAATATCCTACATCTTATTCTATAATATGTCTGTACTATGTGTTATTTTTTTCCTGTGATTTACACAAAAGCATGCTGTTAAATTGATATTATGGTCTGTGAGTCCCAAGCCTAGTTCTCAGCTATAAGTAGGGGCAACTCCAAATCCATTTGAACAACATCAAATTACAACCTTAGGGTCTTCTTCTTTCTGAATCATTTAAAGTGAGACTGCCTCCTCAAAGACCCAGGCTGATTCCAAGCTCTGATTTGCTTCTATCATCTCTGGTTGTTTGTGGGCTTGCAAGATTACACCACCTAGATGCTCAGTTGACAACATCACTGTAAGCAAAGCCTCTTCTAATTTGATTTTATAGTTTGGATTTTGCAGACATTCAAGGTTTTGATTACAATGACTGCATAGGCTGGCACTAGCTGAGCCATTTTTTAAGCCTACCTATGACTGTACATTATGAAGCTGTTACCATGGGCAAGGTCTGGTGAGTTGCAGGCATTTACAACCTTCCACATAACCTACCAGATCCTTTTTTATAGGAATGAAATATATGTCTCTTCTATCACAGTACAAATACAGCTATTTGATTTTATGTGACTGAAGTTATATTATTGAGCATAGGCTATGCATCCCAAATCTTGGAAGTGTATATCTTGCATATTCTGCCACCAGATCGCTAACATATCTTCTCTAATCATTCCTTTCTATATCTGATTTTTATGTCTCATTTACATAGTGCTCAAAGTTTTGGTGGTTTTTTACTCCCTTGAATTTACATACTTTAACTTGATCAATTGAACTGGTATATTGCGGCTAAATCTGTACGATTACAATCGAGCACAGCAGGAACAATATTCATTTTTTCCCTGGTGTTCTTGAACTTCAACAAGTTCTACTGTAACAATTAGCTGGTATGCTTCTCTTGCTGCCTTTTAATAATGTGCTGGCATTCCAGGAGTTTCAGGAGTTTCACTCAACAAACAGACTCTTAGGAAAAAAAGTCCACCTCATTTTCACAAAAGCTTTCTGCCTTTCTTCTGAAACTGTGAAGACCTCTTCTGTTCTGCTTTGTGAAAAAAGGAAGCACCAGGAACCACAGGTAAAATAGAATAATTATTTATTTTAAGCAACTGCCTACAGATACTGTAGTAGAAGGGAATCACAATTGCTTCTTCTTCTTTTATTGCCTTGTAATTTCTACAGAAATTGAATGTGAGTGGGTTATAAAAGTGAGTGTGGTATTTCCTGAACAGAAGCATAAATGGAAAAAGTAAGAGATTTTCTTAGCTGTTAGCTGAACTCTAAATTTATTATTTTAAATAATAATAATGAGTTTGGGATCTATAGATACATTTAACTTAAAAGAGTTTCTGTTCTATTGCAATAGAGGAAGCAAAGTATTCAATTGATTTCTGTACTCTGATATGGCAATCACCCTCCACAGAAATGCTGGACCAGATCATATATCATAAAAAGAGGCACTTTACATAAACTATGGCACCTACCAGTGTCATTTTGGAGGAGGGCTTGGGAGAGAGACCCAGGTTATTGGACCTACAATCACAGAAACTTGGACGTAAACTTAGCTAAAGAAATTCAATCTAGTTGCAATTACTGACTATCGCACATTAGTCTATGTGAAAGATTTTCACTTATGGATAGCAGATGGTGAAAAAAGGATTAAATTTCTTGAAAGAGATAATTTAGTTATTTGATATTGGCATGGAATTTGCATATTAAATTATCCAAATTTGCAAATGGAAAATGATATCAGTTTGCACCCAATCTTTAAAAATTCAGCACTATTTTATTATTTTAATATATCTATTCTACTCATTCTAGCAAAACAATGAAAAATATGAAAAAAAATGGAATTGGATTTTTCTTGGTCAACTGACATATGGTGAATTTTCTGTTGACACCATATGCAAATCCATTGCAGTCACTCTTGAACAGTGGTTATAGGAGCCCCAAGACTAAGCAGATAACCTTTAAAAAAATAAAAAAGAATACATGAGTGGATATAAAATAATTTATCCCACCATCTGAGCAGTAGGCCAGTACCCAGTATGTCCAGTATAGTCACAGTGAATATCCAATGTATAACCAGCTTTATTCAAAACATAGGCTATAGAACAATTCACTAGATTGCTTTTTTCCTTCCTCAAGTTCTTCATGATCTTAAATTACATTTAAACACTTCAAACAAAGAAAAAGTTTAGACACAGAAGCCCAAAGTGTTTTCATAACTTTTTTTTCTAAAAGCTTTGCATGTAATTTATATATTTGCCTAAAACTGCTCTTCTGCTAATCAGTTGCATCCATAGACAACATTTCCTCTCTCTTTGTTGTAAATGATTTGACTATGAATTACAGCTCTGACACATTCTATTTAATGTGACAACACTCTTAATTCTAGAGACAAGAAGCTCTGGCAGTCTTCTGATGATCTATTCATATGAGGTTCTTTTACATATTTCTACATTTTTACTGTGAAGAAAAATTAACTCTTTGAATTGGAGTACGAACTCTCAAAGAATCTCCCCCTCAAGAGTTAGGTTCCCCAAACTCTGGTTCTTATTCTGGTAATTCTCGTCTCTTGGAAGAATTTTTACTCTTTTATAGAAGACACCCCCAGTCTGAATGGATAAAATGGTGTGCAGGAAGCACCATCGTACCCAGAGTCCACTAAAGGCATTCATGGTTGTCGTCAGCATTCTGTTATGGGTAAGTAGATAAATGAATATTTACTTCTTAAGTCTTGCACTTCCATTGTGATCATCGATATATTCAACTGGTGCACTTAATTCTGTAGAATAGAAGGAAAAATGTCTTTTGTGGTTGACAATTTTGCCTGTTTTTCTAGAGAGAAAACTCCATGTTGATGTTCCATTAACAACTGTGGTATGAGATGGAAATTTTACTAAAACATATTACTTTTTTTCAGGTTTTTATTACTGTTCTTACAGACTTCCCTTTTAGAATACCAACATAATTTGCTGGTAACAGCTGCCTGAATATGAACCACAAACACTAACCAAATGAAAAAGGCTGTGTAACATTTAGGAGAACCAGGTTTTAGATCATAATTAGTGAACTGTTTCTGCACAAATACAGGGGTCTCAGGACTCCTTATGATGGTGTGTTTTCCCATTCAGAAATTCTCTAAAAACCAATAGTCATTACATACGTGCAAGGTGGAAAGAGCACAAAAATTTATAGCAGTTGTGCAATTCCAGAAGCTGATGTTCAAACTGGTAAAAGTAACTGCCTCATGTATTATGTCAAACCAAATTTTAATTAGTAAACTGCATTTTTCTTGAGAGTTCAACACACACACACAGGGTAGAAATATCTAAAATGTTCTCTAATCCTTCTCTGACTCTCTAATTATTGCTCCTATCTAATGGTTCCATGGTCTAATTAACATATATGATCTACCAGTAAAAATTAGTTTTCAGGTTTTCAAGACGATTATGTATATAAGATATATAAGGTATACATGATATATTTCATACATATGGCAAAATCACGTCAGCTTTAGGGGCTGTGAAGGGAAAATGTGCTGTTGTGCATTTCACCCACAAAAAAAATCAGCTTTGTGTACTGCACAGCACAGAAAAAACCTGTCATTCCTCTGTAGGTGGCACATCCTTATCATGTCAATTAGCACAGGGGGGCTTGTGTGCAGATGACAAACTGAGATGAGACATGTGAGATGATGTATCTCTGAATGTATAGAAAGGAAACAACACAGATGAATCCACATGTAAATCATGAAAGTGAACTCACAGCCATCAGTCAACAAGCAAGTATAGCCTCTAGTGACAATATACTCGTAGTGATACTGAGAAGGAGCACAGCTCCCACAACTGTTTCTTCAAAGTCAGCAGAACAAGTTGTGGATCAAAAAAGAATACAATACAATCGTGGGGAGCTAATAAGTTATAGAAAAAATAATAATTAAGGGTTTTGGCTCAGAAATGAATATTTTAGAGTATTACGTAATTTTTATTGAACTATACTATCACATCCAATCAAGGATCCTGAAAAAAAAATTTAAAAAAGACTCCTACGTGTTTTCAGTGTCATCATTCAAAGCAATCTTCACTTAAAATGAATCAGAAGATAAGTAGGATACTGCCTAGGTCAGCAATCACAATTACTAGAGTGCCAAGGAATGGAAGGTCATTGGGCACGTTCCCCAATGTGCAGCATATGCTGCGGTCATGAAAGCTGAAGCCTCATGACCTGCTATGAACACAAGCTGTTCCAAACTAGTGGTCAATAATTTTCTGTAGCATTTACCATAAATATTAAAAACCACCAACACAGTATGAAATTATGTCCACCTGGTTTCTAGGACATATTTGCATATTTGCTAATTGAACAGGCATTAGCAAATAATTGCTCTGTAACAGATTTTATTGAGAAATTCTAGAAGCATTTAAGCTTAAGAATTAAATTTGGACTTAAAGTTCAAGAAATACGGGTTTTTGGAATGCTTGTCAGCTTTTTCTATAAAAATTTTACTTCACATATAAATCATGGGAGTTTTGTCATTGTCTCTAAAAGAAGTAAAATCACACCCTACTTTCACACCCTCCCAAATATTAGACCATAGGGAATTCAAAACTGCTTTTATCCTCCTGCATAAAATCTTCAATTATCTATAAAGCACTATTTTCCTGCATACTATAGCTTTTTGACTTGAACACCTGTGTTTCAGAAAATCAA
This sequence comes from Ploceus nigricollis, assembly GCA_013399945.1. Taxonomy (NCBI): domain Eukaryota; kingdom Metazoa; phylum Chordata; class Aves; order Passeriformes; family Ploceidae; genus Ploceus; species Ploceus nigricollis. The sequence goes on from VXBC01004318.1 coordinate 466,061, forward strand.
TTCTACCAGTTTGCATTGAGCTATATGCTTCCTTCTAGCTTGTTCCTGACAGTACTAAATCTTAACAAAGTACCTCTCTAGTGATTCAGACTGGAAAACCATTGCATGTCAAATAATTAGTGATTTATGTAATTGTTTGAATGACCAAAAAGAGGATTTGCATCCACAGGATCTAATGTAAAAACATATTTGGGGTCAATCCAATGCTGCATGAAAGCAGGGGTCCCAGCCTCTGGAGGGATACAAGATTTACATGCTGTCTGCGTTCCTCTTTTTACTCTATCTTATTAAAACAGCTATTTTGTTGAGCCATTTGTTGTCAGATCTTTCTTACCAAGATCCAAAAAGAACCCTACTCCATCTCGCTCTTTCACACACACCCTTTGCCTTGGTACAAAACTATTTCAGGGCTTCTCTCACCCATCTGAGTTTGATATTTTTCTGTTCTTCAAACAAAAATGGATTTGCAGTGCTATGAGGCTGATTAACCTTTTCCCCCAAGAAAAGAGCTAAAGTTGCTATAGTTGCAGAGCTTTAGTTCTGAGGTAGTTTACTCTCAGAGACAACAGTTTGAAAGCTCTTTTAACTTTTGGTGAAAATAAGGTTTATTACTACACTATTGCTGAGGGGCTACTATATATTGTAACCTAACCTGACCTAACCTAACCTAACCTGATTCACCAAGAATCTTCAAGGACACTCTAGTTAAGAAAATACTCAGTTAACTGGAGAAAGTCTTGACAGCATAGAAGGTAACACTCTTTCTATAGTCAATGGTCAGATGACAATAAGATCAGGCAGTATTACGGAATACAGATTTCAAAACAAACTATTAACTGCTTGTTTTCTTCCTCAAAGACTCACTTTGAGCAGAGGGAAGGTAGCTTAAGTGTCCAGCTTCTGAAATATAATTGCAAAATTCACAGTTGACAAAGCTCAGGAAGGCTGGAGAATGAAGACTGCTAAGCAAAATCTATCAGCAGACTCCTTCAGATTAACCTAGCACTCCATTAAATGGGTTCCTTGGTTAGTAAAAAGACATTTCAAAAGAATTATTATTTGGGGAACTTCACAATCAATCATGCTGATAGATGGTTTCATTTGTCTGGGAGAGGACTCTTTCAGTACTGTGACAGGGCAAAAAGGAACAACAGCAAATTCGGCTGTGAGCCACTTGGCACAATGTTTCAAAACGTGTTGCTCTGCATCACAGTTTTGGAAGGACAGAAAGCTCTTAGAAAAGTAAGTGGACAGAATCAATCTCGTATGAGGCAGCCAAAGGCATAAATGCCATTTTCATCTGAAGATTTCTTCCATAAAAAAACCTGATTCTCCCCATTAGGCAGCAGTCTTTGCTAATAAATGTTACTCGTTTTGTTCAAGCATTCACGGAGTAATATCGAAGTGGCAGATTTCCTTACTGAGAATGTCCTGAGCAAGTAAGTACTGAATTAACTGCAGTTACAGACTGGGCCACAAACTCTTGCACACAAAAGGATTCAGAATTAAACTATGACTCAACTACACAGTTTTCACTCAGTGCAAATGATGATGGTCTTTAGAGAGCAGATATTCTTCATCTGACAATCTGCTCCATGGCCACTGTAATGCTAGTGACACTGGTCTTTAATGAAGCCAGTGCCACTACAGGATTCATCTGGAGTAATGAAGGTCAGCTACATCACTCTCAACATGCTTCCTACCAGCACAGGACCCAAAGGGGAAAAACTAATGGCTCATCAGTGGTATAGACATGCCGGCAGGAAAATGTTCCTCTGGTTATTTATGGTTGGATAAAGTAATTTACAGAGTCTCAGTGGAGCCAAAGGGCCATAACCAGACTTGAGAATCTATTTTCTTTTTTAATCTCCACAGGAACTTCTATATACTGTAGCTACATTGCATTCACAGAACGTCCCCCTCAAAGAAAAAGTTGCTTCATCCAAACTCATTATTTGAAAGAGGTTTCTGGAGGGGGTTTTCTACAGAATACTTCCCACTAAAAAATCAGGGTGAAATGAAAAATTGGCATGTGTTCAGTGTAATCTACCCATTTAGCGGGGGCAAAAGAAAGCAGGAACTATAAAGGACAATGAGAAAAAAGAGACAATTACCCAGTGCCTTCAACAGTCATCAGAAATACCTGATGAACATACAGTTTTATATTAATGTTATTCAAGAAAAATATTCTAATGTATACAAAGGTATTTTTGAAACAATTTTCCATCAGAAGAAGGGGGGTTCTGTATTTTCACTTTTGAAGAGATCGAGGACAAAAGAGCATTATCTCAACACTTCCCATGTGACAAAATTCCTTTTGCAGATAAGACATTTTCCCCCCCGACTTGAATAGTGGATACTGATCATTCTTTAAATAGCTTCATATAGTTAGGAAACTTTCTACACACAGGTGCAACAACATTGAATTAATCTATTTATCTTCATATTATTTGTCATACACAAAACAGAGTATCACTTTTAAATTACAAAATATAAAATGTCTGTCTCAAAAGTGTTTTACACAAATTTAATCACCCCTGTCACAAAGTGAATCATCATTTCCTTCAGCCACCACATTATAAGGTTTATACTAAGAAATAAAATATTTTCCTGATTTCAGTATCCATTCTGCATTAGCCTTCTCTAAACAGTCAAGATAGATCCTGACACTTATGCCATATTATGCAAAGGATTTTCATATTATTTCTCAAATTCTGTAATTTTAAACACTGTCCAAATCCTCTTTTGTGTTGTTTTAATTAACTGTGTTTAACAGAAAAATATAAACTCATAAATAAAAATATTTTGTTTTTCTACTCTATAGTCAATATACTTAGTCAGAAAGTACTAAGCAGATCTTTAGTCACAATGCTCCCCAAAACAAAACAACAACCAAATACAACAAATAAAACCAAACAAACAAACAAAAAGAAACAAAAATCTTCATAAGCAGGATATATGTGTGCATAAAACAGAGAAACCAATAGTTAGTACTTTATATGTAGCACATATGTTCAAGACAAACACTTTCATTCTCTACATAATTTCAATAAATCCTACAGAATGTTGTGATTTTTGTGAAAGTGATTAGATTACTCTATTGCAAAAATCAGAAGTAATTTTAAAATATTTTTGAACATTTGGGTGCAGTTCTGAAATTTATGTTTGCATTTTAACTTATTAATTATTTACTTACGCATTCAAAAATAAAATAAAATATGGAACCTTTTAAATTGTTAAGGATGACAAGAAAAAGTTAAAAAAAGTCAAATCTGGATCTCCTCCATCAATGAAAACAGTAAAGAACCTTCTACATGATTAAAAAACTACCCTTAAATGATGATGCTTTTTAGAAAAATGCATAGTCATATTAGCAAATAAATTCTTCATTTTATATCAGATATAGCTTTTTAAACCTAATTTTCTAGTGTTAAATGACAGAATTTACAAAGCCATGAAATGGACAGAAGAAGCAAGTTGAGCATGTTAAAGAATAAAAGAGATTTTTGTAATCATTCTTTGTATAACTTATATGATATCATATGGTCTGCTACTTCAATAAAATGAAGGTTCATTGTCTTAATTTTAATTTCAGATTTGAAAATTATAATGCAAAGTATAAAATACTAATTAATATATTTATTTAGGGATACTTTTTAGAAGCTTACACAACATTACAATTGTTCAGCACGTGACATTTTGACATAAAGGCAGGATAGACTCCTCAAATGCATAAAACACAAACGCACTTGCTCAAGGTAGGATACGTATTTATACAGGAAGATGAAGAGTCAAAATAAAAACCGTGCCTCTTCACCTACACTTATTTTAGCTCTACCCCAAAATACATTAACAAGTGAAACAATCCAACTGCTGGTGAACAGGTATGAGCTTCACAAACTGTCTCTGGACTTACTAAACAGGACATAAAATATTGCGTACACTGCTTCTAAACAAAAATGTAGAGGAGTGCAACTTTAATTTAACAACATGGCTTTCCTGTAAGCACACTAAAACACACTCTAGCCACAGAATAACCTTCAATAAAATCAATAAGCATTAAGAATTTAAATAGCTTCCAGGACTGGGGACTACAGGGTATCAAGTCTCAACTTGGCAAGGCCAGAGTGCTTTGCTGAATAAGGAGTTCAAGACATACATAAAGTTTAGCTGTAAAATATTTTACCAAATATGGCCCATAATGATGAATTAAGTGAAAATCAAGAATGTTTCTAATCTTTCAAAAGTACTTTTAGCTTAAAATTAATTAAACTTCTTTCACAACATTTTTAATGTTGTGCAGACTTCTAAATTTTATTTCTTCTCTTGCAATCTGTTCAGCCATTCAATAGACTATGATTTTAATATTTGGTTCATGTCTTGTAAATTGATCTATGAAAAATCAAAAGTGTTAAAGAGATCATTTGTAGCCTAAACAAAAATCAAATATTAGCTCCTGAAGAGCATTAGATGGGGTTTTCTACAATATAAATTATAACCTGCAGTATTGAATTCCTTGTAAGAAATATATTGATAAAATACTTACATTTTTAAAATTTCCCTGAACAGTTTTCACAAAATCTAGTGCCTAGTCCACAAAGTTCTTCATCTTTATTTAAAATGAATATGGATTTTAACATATTTTCACAGACAGTTACCTAGGAAATTTTAGCATGCTTTGGACATAACTGAAAAAACTTATTCTCAGAAGCATTTGCAATTTTAGGTGGATGCTACTTGAGAAGTACACATGCAAAAAGGTGAAAAGATTAGCTTCTGTCAGCACAGGTGTGTCAGTGTCTCCATTACCCAGATCAAATTTAGCTATAGTTTGCATAAAGAGGTAGAGTGACTCACCTTGGGTCAAAGATTCAGTGCTCAGTAAAAGGGTAAAATTTTCAGTGACCTTATCTATTGCTGGCACTTGTCACTGTGGGGATCAATTTAACTTCACAGCATCCAAAGCATCTTTTGCTCCTTTTTGCTGCCACAGCACAACTCCACACAATTCTTTCATTGTGTCCTCTTAGGTCCCCAGTGTGCACTTAAGACTCCCAGGGTAATTGTGTAATAGAATACAGTCTGACTGGCTGCAACCTACTGCCTTTCTGGCACTCCACAGCAAAAACAAATCAAAACAAATCCCCAGCATCCAAAAACCTCCTTCACTCTTCTACTCTGCAAAGCATGATCATAGGAGACTTAATGTATTTTTAAAGAGGAAAAAAAGGAAAAGAATAAATGTGAATAATGTTTATTATGGAATGCTAACAAAAATCAGAAAAAAAAAAGAGTTGGCCACAAGCATCCAGTACAAAATTGAATTCATTGCATGCAGAGTAAAGACTGATTTAAATTCACTCATAAAAGCAGCATTACGGAGAAATCTAGGTGTTCAGACGAGAAGTTCTGATGTAGGATAAAATGCTATACAAGGTTATACCATCCAAAGTCTCAGTTTTTAATATATGTTTTTCTTTAGCTCACCTGGCAAATCTAGCAAACAGAATTAGCTGTGTAAGCCATCTACTCAATGTCTCCTCAAATTCAAACCGAATAAGTAGTTACAGCAGTTCTTCATCATATGCTCTTTTAAAAAGTTATTTCTTATTTATTATTTTTATTGCATACAAGTGGTTGCTGGTATACAACAGCAAATTGAATGTGTTTTATAAAAACAGTTATGGATCTCAAATATTGTTGAGTAATTAATAACATTTTCATCCACCTTGTTTGCAACCTAAAAAGTCAGATTTCCAGGGGAAAAACCCTACATAAGAGTCCTTGCTATTTTGTCTTTGAAATTACTTAGGGGAGGGGGCTTAACACTAAAAAACTATTCGGTAAAATGTGCACAATTAAATGTCATTTAGAGTATTTTAAACATTGATTTTCAAGCTTTCTTTTAAGAAGGTGTAGTCACAGAAAAACAGGGTTAGCAAGTTATTTCATTGTATGAACTTTTAATGCTTTAAAATTATTACCTTCAAAGGGAGGCAATAGCTCTAAATAAGACAATGTGATGTTTTATCTGATTTGATTTCAAACCTCAAGGTCTGTATGTTCTCATGCTGTACCCAGAAATTTTGCAAACATGAATTTATTTCCCACATTCAGTGAGGCTGCTCAAGCATTTAACTACATATTTATATGGGTTTTGAGGAAAACATATAAATCATCCATCCACTGTTAGTTGACAGGAAAATTAAAGGAAATACTCACTGGTTTAATATCTATATATATGTGTGTGTGTGTGTGTGTGTATGTATAAATTTGTTTACTTTTTTCACCTCAACCCCCAGTTCAGAGACTTAAATAAATTCAGGGACCTACGTGGGTATGGAAGGTGTGTTACAGAGACAACTGGTCTCTGAATCAGCAGGTTACACATCACTGTACAGCTGTACAGCAATCTAGATGAGCTTTCAAGATAAAGACATCTCTCTCTTACTAACAAGAATAGTAAGATTGTGTACAAGAATGTACTGATCGTGGTGTTTTAAAGTACACAGTCTTGTCTTTAAGTATCTAATTACAGGCTATGTTTTGAGACAAACCTGAAAGTATAAATAATAGGCTATTTCCATCTAAATGTCCCGCTCTTCTATCTGGGTCTGAGAACAATCTCTCCTTACAGCAATTATTCTGGCTAAACCCTCTTGTTAAAGAGATAGATGACCCAGACCCCTTAATCTTATACATGGAATTACAAGCAAAATAGTGAATTTTCAATGCTGATTATAGAGTGTATTTTAATACCAATTATTGAGAGAGTTAGAAAATTATAATGCATCTTTTAAACTTCAAATAATTTCAGCTCTGTATGAATCATTGTGGAATAAAAGAAACACACAATTTTTTCTTATATATATGTTACTGGAAGAGAACTGGAAATATTATTTGGTGCATACACTGTAAACACACAGGCTTGTAAATACAGATTGGTCAATTCCATTATTTAAAAGAAAAACTTCATGTTTTTTGCCTTATTTATTTTGTAAGATGTTTTAAATAAGGAAGAATTTACAAAAGCATTCCTTGTTGTGGCTTTTATGGTGTATCAAATATTACACAGAAGACTTTTTTTACATGCAACATATATCAAAAAATAACAGTTTAACAAACTCAAGAGGCACTTTAATCAGAAGGCAAGTATGGAATATCAATGCCACTGCTAAGGAAACAAAATCTGCTTGATACTAAATTTATATCATCTCAACAAAAGAAATTCAGGAAAACTTCAGAAAGGCAAACAAACATAAACAACCCACAGATTTTAAAAACGTGTAAAAGAGTTCTATCTTTTCAGTATATAAAAAAGTAGCCTCTGAATCCTTTACTGGAATTTAGAAATTGCATTCTCCCCCTCCAGGTGCACTACATAGAGGGCAACATAACCCCATAGCCCATTAAATACAGTAGTGCCATATGTTTTTTACTGATGTTGCAAGGACTCAGAAATTAGCTTTATCAGGGTTACTATGTAGTTTTCTTGACCTGCCTGGAACTTTGTTTTAGATTGTTTAGCTATAAAAGCCTGACTAGGTGTCCATGACTAATTTGCTTTATTTTTGTACAACTCCATATTATATAACTGTAATCCTGTACACACTCTTGCAACAAGTAGAACAAAATATTTATGACTTTAACGTAATAGTGTAAAGCAGAGAAATACAGGCTTGGTATGACAGTGGAGGCTTTAAAAGCAAGTTGAAAGCTATGTGGAATGTAGAGGAACCCAGGCATGGGATGGTAAGAGAAGTGCTGGCTCTAGAGAGCCTAGGCCTTTAAACTCAACTATGGACAATTAAAGGAATGCAGGGTAACAAGGAGAAAAGCAAGAAGTATCCAGTATATGCAATGCACTTTCCATATGGTAAATTCAGCTTTAACATGGACCTACAGACCTGCAAAGAAAGAGCAAAGCTTGCAATCCATCTTAGAACATAGAAATGACTCGAAGCAGCCCCTACAGTGAAGGGGAGGCAGTTACCATTAACATCATATTGCTCTTGTCAATGCACTCAGGATCCTGAAAACTTGCATGTCCAACTGAAGATGTCAACTGCAAGAAGCCAAGGAACAGTAGAAGGGTGAATATAAATGCAAGGAAAGGGGTAGATAAAAAGAAGTCCATGTTTAATAATTTTACTTTATTACTATTACTGATTCTTCCACAGTACAAGAGAGTTTGTTAATTTGTTTTTTCTTTATTTTCCTGTCACAAATTTGAAGCAATAAATATTCTTTAAAGAGCTATTTAAGATTTAAGTGACTCAAAGAAAAAATATTGGTTTTACATATATAAGATTTATTTATTTTTGCCCTTAGGAAGACAGAAACTTAAGTTTAGATCCCTGAAAAATGATACTGAAAGATTTTTTAGTGTCTCAACATAAGGAAATAACCTTCTAGTTCAGTTAAACTCATGCAACCTGATGTTCATTTGGAACAGTTTCCCCCACAATCTTCCACACACTGTTTTTCCTTCTATAGACTCTTCTTTCTGGAAGAAAAGAGTATGTATAAGGAAAGAGTGCCTTTTCTTCTACATACTCTTACTTTTCTGGTTTGTATGTACCAACCTTCACATTTAAAAAGAATCTACAGGGCTGTATATATTTGTTCAGACATTTGAAGAAAAAAGACTTTTATGCTTTGCTGTCTACTTTTAAGATATTTAGTCTTAACAGAATGCTCTTGGAATAACACTTTTAATTTCAGTTTCAAGTAACATGGAATGGAAGAAACACTTGATATAATGCATTTATTTCTATAACAACCTACTCTGACAAGACTTCATTATACTTCAGGCTATCAACTGTAGCATCTGTGCACATATCCCTTAAACTGTGAAGTGGGCAATGTATCAGCACAAAGTGCGTGCTAAAACATCAGAGCGATACTAGTATCATCCCTTCTCAAGTGAAAATGAATACCTTTAGCCAAACTTTTGCATATGTCCTTTCTGAAAAAAAAGAAAAAACCAAAAACTATATACCCCACACATTACCAGAATATATTGGCTGCTACCTGCAAAAAAGTACCATGTAAATAAAAACATTAGAAGAGACTACATAGAATATGGTTCCCCCATGGAAATATTTCTGCAGGACAAGCAGCTTATAGGCAAAGTAGGTTGAAGCTATTCTAGCACCAGGTAAAAAATTTCAAAGCTGAAGGCATCCGTAAAGCTACTCATTTTACTGTTTTTTCACACATATTACGGCTACTTCAAGCAGATCTCAAAATCTGAAAGACTGTGGGGTTTGATTGAAACAAGTGTTATTTCCTTACTAACTGTGCTAATTCAGCAAAATGGTAAAGCTGAGCTGAATCATCATGCAAATCTGTGAGAAGCTTTAAAATACTAGCTGCAAAATGAAAACACATTTTATATTTATTCATAAAGCCAAGAGACTAAAAATCTGAATCTTCCTTATGTCTGCTGAACTTTACAATACAATACAGAGCAAGAATAATAATATTAAAAACTTAAAAATAAACCCCAAACCTAGTATGAGGTACAATCACAACCATTTGGAATAGAATTGGCTATCATTTATGTCACATTTTTATAATGTGCAGAGAGCACACATTTCCTGATAGAGCCATCAGTTATGTTTACGTTCCACTACAAGACACATGCACAGCATGCTTCATTAAAAAGTAGCATGTAAGAGAAACAGGCACACAGTTTGCATCTGAATTCTAGCTGCAGAGGACCCTAAAAATATCTACAATTGCACTTCCAGATTCATGTTCAGTTTTCAGTCTCCTATAAACCAAAACACCTGAATAATAACATGAAGTTGGCCACTATTCTGAAACCCATTGACCACCTTTTCTCACAAGAGAGTAAATGTGGTAGAAGCTACACAACCACATTCAAGTGTTGTCCCAAAACAGAATACTACATGCAACCAGCAAGCTCCAAAAGATGTTCTGCAGCTTTCAAAACATGCAAAAAACTGATAAACACTCTCAGCCTTCCAAACGTCAGAGAGCATCTGGGCATAACTCGAGAGACAAGATATCCTTGTTGAAGATACTGTTCCAGAAAACAATTCAGAGGAGGAGCTTAACCTGCTTCTTCCCGAAATTGATCCACAGAATTCCTTCTTCACTAACAGTACAAAGAGATAAACCTTTCTTGACTTTTTTCCTGGAAACTATATTTTGTCTAAATAGGCTCTACTTGAGTAGGGAAATACGCCTAGAATATTCAAGTTAAGCATCTTCCATTGCTGCAAATTGTTGGTCCAAAAGTCGTGACTGACCAGAAGGCACTATGGTTACCAGCATTTCAAAGGTGCTGAGCAGGCTGGAAATGATGAGACTACATACATCTGGTTGCAATTGACTTCAAACGCCTTAGTCTACTATTTCCTGTCTGCTATATGTCTCACTGAATACTCAAAATCAAGAATCAAAACAGTCCAACAGAGGAGGAAGAGAGAAAGAGCACCCAAAAATTTTCAAAGGTAAGAAAAAAATTAAAGTAAGAACAGTTAAGGGGTCAGTTAACTATTTTTTTGATCAAAATTATGGCAAACTTCTTATTTTGGTTCCAAGAAATTTAATTAAAATGTGGTGAGATTTGATGTAGATGAGTTGTCATCTACAGGAGGACTCACTACTTCAGTAAGCCTAAAGACAAGCAGCCTAAGGACATCTATGGATCATATTTCCTGGTAAGTTTATTATATGCATTAAAGAAAAAAAAAAGGAAAAAGAAAACATCTCAGAAAAGTGTGATTCTCCAAAACGTATGGAGAACTCTCTTATTTCTAACAAGTGACTTATTTTCTATGTCTGAAATGTCTTCAGCTCATAATTTATTTTAGGGATTAGAAATTTCTAAAAGTTCAAATGAGTCCCAGTTGTCATGTTATGCCAATGTAATGACATTGTTATGTGTAATATATCATCAAACTGACAATTTTGTAGTACAAAGGGGAATGAAAGATAATGGATTACAATGAAGGACCTTGAAAAGGTAGGTTTCAGAGTTTAATGATTTCAGTTTAGGAAGAAATCCTTTCTCAGGGTTGTTCATCTTGTTATTGTATCTTCTCCTTCATTTAGGTTTAAAATGTTGGTAACAATCTAATCATTACCAAATGTTTCCAACAACTGTATTTTTAATAGTGGCCTTGCTTCAAAGCATTCTATATTGCTGGCAATAGCCTGGCAATGCCTCTGAAAATTACTGACATTGAAAATGATCATTCCCTATATATAATGTTCTGGCCATTGTCCATTTTTTTAATACTAAATGAACGAAATCCAATAAATGATTTTTCCTCAGGCTCAAGATATTCTTTCTCCTTAGAATTTATGTGAAACAAGTATTCATGATGAAGAAAGTAAAATACATTTTACTGATTGTGGCATGTACCCAAAATCATAACAGAGTGCTGGAAATGTATAAATTTTCTAAATATCTTGGGATAATGTCTCTCCTTTTATTTGATTATATACCTACACAGGCATATATCTTTACTAAAAGTAGAACTGCTACAAAATGGAAGGAGACATAGACTGCAAAATAGCCCACAGTCTTGTATCAACTTTCAGCTGCAATTAGAGCTGGAGCTTGTACCAGACTTTCCCACATGTCAGGTGCATATTCTAGCAATCCTGAGTTAGTTGCTCAATTTTTCAATCTGAAAATGCTCAGACTGAAATGTTCCTAAAGGAGAAGTTGATTCCTATTTTTAAACATGTCTTCATAATTTTGTATATCAGGAAAAGTTTGAGGGCAAACTGGGCCATCTCTGAAAGCACTGAACCATCCATAGAATAGTGTTACTGGTAAAGCTTCACTCAGTTTAAGAAAACTGTGCTCACTCAGTGTACCTAAGGACATGAGACTCAGAATACATCCAAAGTTCTTCCCCTTATCATAATTCCATGTGATTTGAAGTCATTGTTTCTCAAGGATCAGTATTGGGACCAATGCTGCTTAATATCTTTTTCAGCAACACAGAGTGGGATTGAGTGCAAGTTTGCTGATGACACCACGGTGTGTGGTCTGGTTGAGATGCTGGAGGGAAGGGATGCCATCCAGATGGACCTTGACAGACTTCAGAGGTTGGCCCATGTGAACTTCACAAAGCTGAACAAAGCAAAGTGCAAGGTGCTGCATCTGGGCGGAGCAATTCCAAGCTCAAATACAGTCTGGGTGGAGAATGGTTTGAGAGAAGCCCAAAGAAGATGGACTTGTGGATGTTGGTTGATGAGAGGCCCAATATGAGCTGGCAATGTGTTTTCAGCCCAGAAAGCCATTCATGTCCTGAGGTGCATCAAAAGCAGCATGGCTAGCAGGGTGAGGGAGATGTTCTTGTACCTCTCCTCTTCTCTCCTGAGACCCCACCAGGAGTGCTGCATCCAGCTCTGGGCTCCCCAGCACAAGAAGGATGTGAACCTGCTGAAGTGAGATCCGAGGAGGGGCCACAAAAGATGATCAGAGGGCTGGAACCCCTCATCTGTGAGGACAGGCTAAGAGAGTTGGGGTTTTTCAACCTGGAGAAGAGCAGGCTCCAAGGAGACCTTATAGCACCCTCCCACTACCTTAAGGGGACCTACAAGAAGGCTGGAAGGACTTGTCACAAGGACATATAGTGATAAGACAAGAGGTGATGTTTTTAAACTAAAAGAGGGTAGGTTTAGATAGATATTAGGAATAAACACTTTACTGTGTGGTACTGGAATAGATTTCCCAGAAAAGCTGTGAATGCCCCATTCCTGAAAGTGTTCAAGGCCAGGCTGGATGGGGATTTGAGACACCTGTTCTAGTGGAAACTCTCCCTGCCCATGGCAGAGGTGTTGGAAGGAGATGATCTTTAAAGTCCCTTCCAAGCCAAAGAGTTCTATGATTCTATGATCAAAGACATTGCATGTCCAAATTCTAATGCAAAAAGCCTGAAAAACTAAGTACATCTCTGAAATTACACTTGTATTGTGTGTATGTGGCAAGATTTTGAGCAACATGAGGGCTACAGGGATGGCTGCTTTGGCAGGAGATCGGAATGAGTCTTGTCCCAGACTCAGCTGGTTTCAGCCTTCTCCACAATGGACCCACAACAGGACAAAGTGGAGATTGTTGGCCACTTGTGCATTTCCTCTGGCATAGCATATTTAAAGAGAGAGGAGAAAGGACAAAGTGTGAGAAACGATCCTGCAAGCAACAAGGTCTGACAAGGAGGGTGAGGATATGCTCCAGGTGACGTACCAGACATTCCCTTGTAACTCTTGCTGGAGCAATTTATTTCCCTACAGCCCATGTACTTGACCACATTTGAATAAATATCCATCTTGCAGCCCTTGAAGGACTGAGCTCTGTAATGTTGTTGTTTATTTCCTTTTAAGATTAATATATAAAAGAATGTATATTTTCTGTACATATTTTCAGATACCCAGACCTACTATTTAATAGTCATAATGCATCACAATGGTCAAAGTTGCTTTCTAATGCAAGATTCATGATGGTTTTGAGTTAAATTTTGAGTACTTCCTGGAGTTCTGAATGCCACAGATATATAGCACAAGTTTAGGAAAATTTACTTGCTATCAAATATCATATTCTAATTCAAAAATTTATATAATTAGGAGATTAGAGGATTGGATCAAGTCAAAAGAAAGAGACAGCACTACTATGATATGTCTTTTATGAAGAATTACCTTTAGATTTTTCACACTCTTTTTGTTCAGTTAAATAACAAATAATTCTGTACATAGATGTACAAATGTGAGCAGGTATAGATACATAAGATAAATGCTTAATTGTTTACATGTACTAAAAGTATGCACACATGTCTAGCCCTTGGGACAGCATGCTGTGCATCTGGATTTCAGACTACAGCAAACACTTTTGATTACTTGCATGTACAAAGCTATATTTGGCAGTACATTTTAACTTCTTATACTTAAGTGAGGCTCAGGTGAGAGATTATTCTGGATGCTAAGACGCCATCAGAATGTTAGTTCTCTGACAATAAAGAAATTGACTCTTGATTTGCAGTGCCGCGTCATTCACTCTTGTCACTTCTTAGCGAATGCAGCATATGGGGGAGCTCAAGACTGTTCCTGAGTCAGACTGTTTCAGCTAACTCAGCCCACCTCTATTAATTCCTCTCATTAAACAACACTCTAATTCTATCTGGTCCAAACCAGCAGAACCTATTCAGAAGATTGCTTTATTGGCATACAGGTGTCTTCTCTCTCCCTTTTAGTCTGCCAAATATCTCCACCAAAGAAACTTCACCAATAGCTACCCATTTGATCTTATCTTTGATCTTATCAAAAACTGATGCACTTCTTGAAGAAAAAGAATATTAGAATCTTTGCCAACCTTCTACTGCCATTTCACCACTACAGTGGAATTATTGGAAGGCAACAAAACTGTGTAGAAAATGTTAACTCTTTAGCAGTTGGGTACTGCTTATCAATTTAAGTCCATGCCTCCACAAAAAAAAAAAAAATACACAATTGCCAATAACTTAATATATTTTAGCAAGAATGTGCTTTAAAGGGTATGATTGCATATCACTTTATCATAAATGGAAGAAAAAAAATGAACTGGATTACCATTTTTCAAAGTTTTAGTTGTCAATAGCACAACACTATTTCCACAGAAAGAAAAATATGGCCCCCTGTTTTTTATTGTCACATGAATAAATCATGCCAAAGATTGACACGTTCACAGAAGTGTGTGGTTTCTTCTATTTTGTTTTATTTTGGCAGCTGTGTATGCTTGTTTATTTCCTGAGGTGAAAATTTAGTCAGGACAGAAGGAATTTGATTAGGGTAAGACAGAAAGGGAGACAATAACTGTAGAGAAAGAAATAAAAGGCCTATGAAAATATAGAAAGAAAGTAAACAGGGAAAATGGAGGGATGATGGTGTAAACACCCCGAAGGAGACAAAGGTATGGAACTGAATCAAGCAACAAATCAACTTAAAAGAATGAATGCCCAGATTAAAAACTCTGAAAGTCACCTGGAATTGATGGCATCCATCTCCATTATAGCCAGCATATTCTGCTCATATCAGTTGAATTTCTATGCATTGTAGAAATTATGGGTTTTTTTCCCTTCTCTGATTTAATGGTTTGGGAGTTCTTTTTCTCTTCTTTCCACCATGACCAAAAAGACAGAATAACTGTTGCAGTGTTCGTGGTCTTTTATACAGAGGAAGCAAATTGACCTTTAAAGCTATGCAACAATATTGGTCCAGTTCCATCCTCAATAACAGTTTAATAACAGTCACAGCCCTGTTTTCCTCAAAACATCTAAGTGATTTCCCAATTCAGTATTAGCAGAGCCAGGTATTGCTTGTCTGATGAAACCAGATGCAACAATATCTATGCAGCTTCTTGTGACAAACTGTTTTTTTGGCTGCAAACTCTCCCTGTCTTGTTAGTGATTTGAAGAAATGTTTTTTTGCATATATATATAGTCATGCAAGTGAAGGGGTTCCATTCAACCCGTTTTGTACATGGAATTTCAAGATACTGTAGTCAGAGAGGCCCAGCCCTGAGAGTACCTACAACATTCCTGTTATTACCTATTCCATTATATCTGGTCATGTTTAGCAATAGGCTACCCTGGAGTAAAACTAAATGGTTCTGTTCTAAATAAAATGTGCATTAATGAAAAGATGTCCCTGAAGTCACAATGAAAATTTGATAAATAAGCAATACACCAAAAAAACCCAAGCAAACTACTTAGTTGTTTAATGAATAAAATAAAATCTATTTAATGAAATTGATAATATTTTTCCACTGCAGTATAATGTGAAGTAGCTAGAAGATTTTCATTTACTATAATATGCTGCAATAACTATACAGTTCTGATTAAAACCAAACAGGGACCAAGTTATGAATGTATTAATAATAATGCTCTCTTCATTAAATCCTATAGCATTTTTTTAGCTCCCTAAGGATGTCCCAGAATACATCAGAACTCCCTAGTTATCCAATGCTGTGTAGAGATTTTACATTCTGTGTAATTTTTTTTTAGCAAATTAGTACTTACTAAAAATGACATGAATGAAACAAAGAATTAGAATTTAGCAAAATAGTACTCATTAAATTGGATGCAAAAGGGGAGGATGCCAGGGAGGAAACAACCCTGGGATATGTTTTCTGTCATTTCTCCAGCCATTCAAAACATCTTTTCTGGATCAATGAAAATGGATAACACCTTTTCACACATGCATGCTAATTTCCTGTTCTCTCTCAAGCTTGTAGTGTACTTTTGCAGGAAGACAGCATGACTGATCAACTGTTTTCCATGCACGGTATTTGGTTACTGTTATTTTCTCGACTGAGAAGGAAAACAAAGTAAGACTGACTTGGTTTAGCAGCTTTGCAATGACTATTCATTACTGACTAACATCATTACCAGGGAAAGAAAGGTAAATTCAGGGAATGAGAAGTACCACCCAAACATGTGAGGTCCTGAAAACTCTAACTTCTTCCATTGGCTCCTAAGACAGGAAGAGTGCCAAAAGAGAACAAAGCAAGGTCAGCAATTAAATGAAACATTCACGTAAGCACTTGAGAGGTAGCACAGTATAAGGGACAGCTGCAGTCTCACCAATTAAAGATACCTTGAGGTCAATACTTAGTAAACCATACAAAATGGGCTGAAAGACTAATGACTAATGACTAATGACTCAAGTCAGCATACGCAAACTTAGATTTTAAAATGGTTGTCTTGACTGCTGTGACAGCTGCTTTATAGACTATTGCATTGTTAAATGGATCAGTATTCCTCTGATGCTGTGGAAAATCTGAGATACATTCATAATCAGAGACTGACTAAGACATTAAATACAGAACTCATTTAGGTAACTGCTCTCTTTCTTTAAGGACTTCACTGTGAGCTGGTTAACTTCCAGTCTGATAAGGGAATATAATTACCTGTTACTTTTCTGCATGAGTTATTCCCTGCTATGGGCATAAAAGAGAATGGAGAATGTAGATGCAGCAAATCTGTTGCTTTCTCCACAACATGATCAATCAGAAAACAGTCAGATGCATAGAGAAAAGGGAATAAGGAGAGGAAATATCTTAATCAAAGGGAAAACCCTTTATAAAACTAGTCATGCTTTCAAAGACACGAACTCAAAGTCATGATGCAGTCAGGGAAAAAAATAAATTGTTCTCAGTATTCAAAATTGTTCTCAGTATTCAATAGCAACATGCAGAAGAAGCAGGCTTAAATTGCTATCCAGAAGTTTTAGGGCAGGCACTGCTCCCTTGAACAAATAACTAGTAGAAGGTGGGCTAACAACATACGGGAATTAAAAGCCAGTTTTCACAAAGCAAGGACTGAAAGCCCACTGAGTTCTGCAGTGAAGAATATTTATAAAGTGATGATAAAAATCTGGTGAATAGAGAAAGGATAAACCGGATATTACATTATTCAAGGTCATAAAAATAAAGGCTGAAGGTGAAGAGCTCTAGAAAAACTTTTCAAGAATCGGCAATATGATAGCAGATGGAATTCAACAATCACTGTCTATTTAAAAAACATTAATACATGCAAACTGATTCAGATGCTCCACACAAAACATTTTTCTCTTTAGACAGTGCTGCACCACCATAAAACTAATGGTCTCTGCCAATATGTAAAATCTGTAAGTACTTCTGGTAAACAAGAATAAAGAAACCTTTAAAAACAAAGGGTTTCTTTGCTGACACCCTCAGTTTGAAATACTATTGCTGACACCCTCAGTTTGAAATACTAACTCCTTTCCTGCTATGAATGCAGCCCAAAGCCTTGTTCAGACCACTGCCTCTTTAGACAGAGGGACTGCATTTTCATATCATCCTCTCCTTCAATTGCTAGGGCTGAAGGAAGCAAATATCTATGGTTTATGTATATGCCCTAAAGTAATAGAGAGGATGCTCAGAAAGGAGAAAAAACATTGCAAAAATAAGAGCAAGAAATGTATATGAACATGAAAGTGTAACTATTTTTCAAAATCACCTAGTGTTTCAGTTTGGAATACACTAATTACATATAAAAGAATTAAATACAGAAATATGTTGACCTTTTAATTACTGAATACTCTTAGAAAAGCAAACTCAGTATTTAAGTGTAAAATTATAAACATTTAAAAGAATATTTATGCAGGAAACCCCACAGTTAAATTCTTTCTTGTTGAACAGGATAATCTAGCAAGGTTAACAGGAAAGAAATGCATTTAGAAAAATCTGCATTTTCCACTACAAATAGAAAAGATTTTAGTTGATGAAAATATTATTTAAAGGAACGATTTAAGTTTGAAACCATTACCTTTTAAATAACTTTCTTCAAATATATCTCGATTTAGGCTTGTACAAAACAGCAGGAATTTGAAGCATTCTGATTTCAATGGTTTGATTTAGGAGGAAACAGTTGCAGTGAATTATTAAAATTTACTGTAAGCACTTGAATAAATTAATATAGATTTGTTTTGATAACAGCAGTTGAAATTTGGCAGGGACTATAACGATATGCTGATTTGCTTCTATAAGAGCTAATGCTGATTCATTTGAGATCTTCACAAGACCTTTTATATAATCTTCCTTGAGTATTAAATTTTTTTCCTCCAATGCAGTATAGTTTATTTTAACTATGGATGGATGATGCAATTTGATAAGAACATATTCCATATGAAGGTGAACCTTGAGGTCTTTCTCCTTAATGTATTTTTGAATTACTGTTTCTGTTAGGACAGAAAGGACAACTGATAGCTGTGATGGTGCATGCCCCCCAGATCCTTTCCTTGTTCCACACTATGATTTCAGAAATGCTCATTAGGCCTTGGCCTTGACAAATAGCACTAGATCTAAGCTCCTCTTGAGCCTCTAAGTGACACTGTCAGCTCCCAGGAACTAGTTCTGTCTAATGAGCTCCTGTTTTTTAACAAACAGCTTTGGTAACTTAAATTTCTTGCCTGAATAACAACCCAAGTGGAACAACATTTTTGTTATAGAACTTTCAAAGAAAGTTAGGGACCCAAATTGTTGCCAGGATGGAAAATTACTATGTCTGAATCCAGTGCTCTTGCAACCATATGAACAGCAGGTCTAAGTGAGATGCTCTGAGCTCTCCTGGACCCCAGTGGGCTGCGACCAGCAACCTCCTTCTGCGTGGGGCCTCTCAGAGACAGTGAACTCTCAAGTTTGCTGTGCTTGGAGGACTGAACAATGGTGACAGAACCTGAGCTGATACCCTCACTCCTTGAGGAGTGCTTCACCTTTTGCCCATTGTGAAGATGCAAAGATGTGAGTACTTCACTGAATTTGAGGGGAAGTTTTCACAGGTGTACATCTCATTCATGCTCCTTTAGTTCTGTATGTGTGTGGCTGTGAATATGCAATAGAAAACATATTATAAACATTGTTGTCTTAGATTCTTATGTAACTTAGATTCCTAAGTAAGATAGGCTGATAAACGAGTTACTGTTATGCTTATAAAAAATTCTATAAAATCTTTTGTTAAATTATTTAAAATAGGCTATAAATTTAGTACTTGTTAAGTTGAAGTGCTGTTAAAACCTTTAGGCCTAAACCATTGGTCAAGTCCAGGGCAAAGTTTGGCAAGGGGGTCTACTCTGAACCTTGTGACTCAATGGGAAAATCTCTTTTATTCCTTTTTATCCATACCCTTTTCCATCCTCACTCTTTTTACATCCCCAGACTTCACACAGATAATTTTTGGCTGATTTTATCTTTAGATTGATTGATTTTTCTCTGTGTGCTTTAACTGTCTAGTTGGTAGTAGAGTGAATTTTTACAACAGATCTTATCACTCTTTCACTTTAATAATATACCTGGTTTTGCTGATACATTTGCTGATCCTTTGAACAACCTAAGACACTCATTTGCAACAAATGGTCAGAGAGATGATTCTTTCCACTCTAGTGTAAATGAGTTGATACTGGAAATATTGCAAGGAAAAACAAACATCAAAATTGCGATGGTTTTTCCAACACAAGAATTCAGATAAATCAATACTACTTTAGAATGGAATTTCTTCTACAAGAAAGGTATGACTACTGCCTTTGGAAACACCAAGTGGTTTTCAAAAAAGCAGTCTCTAATTGCATGGTAAATGTTATAAGAGATATGAAAACCTAAGCAAAATCATTACTTTGCAAATTGAGCTTTCAGCTTGAGGTGGTGAAGATGAAAGTTGTTCTTTTTCTCTAGTTTTTATCAAGGAAAGGTATGGAAGACCTCATCATGACAGACTAACACAAATGTTATGTGCTAAATGACTATTTTTCACACAGTTGCTAAGCTTTGATATGAATTTATGCAGCCTGGGTGAAGACACCTTAATGAAATATGACCTGAGTTGTATCTCTGTACTTTAGCAAGTAATGGCATGCGCTAGAGACTGGAGTGTATGCTATAGACCAGCACTAACCATAACTTTCTTTGGTGCCAAATAATTCCTACATACGAACACACCTTGCACTAAACTTAATATCTGTCACAGGAGCTGAAATGATGCAAAGACACTAAGAAAGAAGAGAAAATTTTAATATATATTTGATCCAAGAGAGAATGTTACTGTTGGAAAATAGGCAGCGTAACAGCCATGGTGTATAGACTTCACAGAAAAGAAGTGAATTTCCCCTGGAAAATTATATATAAAGCATACTCTCAGTATATAATGGTGTACAGAGTTTTCCAAGGCTGAAACATTGTGATATATTTTGGAGCTAGGGTTTGTCGTTAAGTTTTTATTCCATACTACTGAAATCATTAATTTAACAACTGCTTAGATTACATTTATTTGTCAAATTATTATTGTCATTTCAAGTGCCATTTTGACACATACAGCAGTTAAACATTTTTCTGCAAACAGTCATAATTAGGGAAAAAAGAAGGATTTGGGATGATATCATAGAACCATAGAATACCTTGTATTGGAAGGAATCTTTAAAGGTCATCCAATCCCCATATAATGAGCAAGTACATCTTCAAATACATCAGGTTTCTCAGAACCTCACCCAGCTTAATCTTAAATGTTTCCAGGGATAGGACTCTCACAGTTCTTTGGGCAACCTCTTCCATTGCTTCACCACCATCATGATAAAAAAATTCATGTATATTCATATTTATTGTTATAATGAAGACTTCAATGTCTTTATGTTTTGAAAAACTAGAAGACCTATTCTCCCTTTAACTGCACAGTGCAAACATAGTATGCAATAACTTATCCTGCATTTTTACTAGAGTTCTTCCTCATTCTTCTCTATCTTTACTAAAGAGAAATAATGAATAAAATTCCTAATCAAGAAAAACAGACCAGCAATTTTGTATAGTAACATAAATTGTTAAAAACCTCACCAGTTCAGCACCAAAATGCTGCAATCAATTATGTTTTCAAATAATTATGGCTTTTTTAACACTATAAATCAGATTAGTTCATGCTACTTTGCAGGCTTATCACGTACAAATGGATACCTAAGATGACCATTAACATTTATTTCTTTTTCCAACTTTTCCTAGATTCCAGCAATTTATGTTTTTGAGATGGAGTTTTCTTGATTCCCATCAGAAAAAAAAAGATTCTGTCATTAGCAAGATATTTGTGTGACCTTCAGAGCTGTGTCTCCAATTTCTTCCCAGCCTCTTGCTGGTCTATTCAGCCTGCAGTCTTTTGCGACAATGATGAGCTACATATTTCTCGAGCACAAAATAACAAAATAAGGTGCTACTCTCAGTTGGAGTACAAGTATAATTCTAACACAATTTATAAAAATAATAAATCCCAACAAATTATATAGACAATATTAAAACTGGGCAAACTTTGACTTGTTCTAATCTACAATGGCAGATTATTCGATATAGGAATCTCCATAACTTATGCTTTGTCAGAGGCGCTCATATGCTTTTCCCTGGATTTATACCTTTTAGCCTTCCAAAGAAAACCTATTAAAGCAAACAGTATGGAAAAAGCAGAATTAATCTTTACCACAATTCTTGCTTGCCATTTACACTCCATAAGAAAACATTATGCTATCTCACAATAGTAAATTTTCCTTGAAAATACTTCTTTATAAATCCATGATACACTAAGTAGTCTCCAAACAGGTTGAATCTTGGAGCATGAGCTGCATGAATAAAAATACATAAAAATCCAGACATAAGTAACATGATTTTTTTTTCATTTTTTATTTTTTAAAATGAACAAGAGAGAAGCAAGTATTTAAACATTTCTAACTTAAGTTGAACTTCCAGTTTCTTCAAAAAATAAAGTCTACATGAAGATGTGTAAAAACAAAAGACTTGGATCCTCTTTAGTGTCTTAATATTGCTTCAAAATGCCATAAAGCCAAATCAAATTATGCTTTGTTGTAGCACTGGTCAAACGAGAGTTTAGAGAAAAAAACCTAAAAAAAACCCCATGTATTTTTTTTACTTGATACAGTTAATTGCAGATTTCCCCAGGAATCCATTTTCCTCAGTTGCCTTAACTGTTATTTATTTCATGGATCAAGCAGGGTAGAAATGCTATTTTTGTTTCTCACACATAATTATGCTGGTTTTCAAACCATATATATGTTATCTTACCACTCATTTCTCAATTTCTCTAGTTTCCTCATTATAAATCATTACTTCTGTTATTTACTTCAATATTATTCTTAGTTTATGCTTAGGATTAAATTTATGTCACCTAAGTTTTCTAATCAAATGCCCAATCCTTTTAAATTGCCCAGTATAATTAACCACACAAAGTCACTTCCAAGGAGCATTTAATCCCCTGCCAAGATGGGAATTTTCCCCAAGTTTTAATTTTCTCCACCACTTGTGACGCTGTGGCTTTGGCTCCTTCTGTTCAGGTAATTTACACCAGTACAGCTGCAGTCTTGCCATCACTCCTTCCCCTTGCTCCTACCTCCACCCTTCAGCAAACAAGTAGGTTTGAGGAAACAGATCAGCAGAGAACAAACCACAAGGCACAGTTGCAAGGGGAATATGGCAGCCTGAGTTTTGTCTAGCTTTTAAAGCACTGATTTTTACCAGTAAATTAACTCTATGTCTTGAAAGAGCCCTATCTCTTCAGATCTTCAGAAGTAATTATTCTAGGCTGGTAAGCATTCTTTTGCCAATTTTTTTGTGCTCATTTTCAGACAACTGTGAAATAGTGTCCTGTTGGTGTTCCAAGAGTGGCTAACTCCACTTCAATCTGCTCTTGATACTTGTTATGTGCCTCTAGAACTGCAAACACATCCAAATTGTTAGTATTAATCATTTGCTAAAGGAGAATACCTTTCTAACTGCTTGTAAAAATGATGGTGCCCATACATTGTTGCAGCATACAATTTGTAGCATAAATTGTAGCAAGTTATTTTATTGATACTTATAGACAAATAAGACTATCAGGGGACTCCAACATTCTACTTTGTTATGCATTGAGATGTCATTATTATTGCTGCAAAATATCTGTTGCTCTATCAATTCTAAGACTTTTTAACTCCAGATAAATATTTTTGAGGCATTTCCACAGACGTACAAAGCAGCTGATATGCACTCTTAATTTTCAATGGAATAAAATTATCTATAACATGAGCAAGATTTTACAGGTTTCTGTCTCTCCAGAGGCTTGTAATCATAGATAAGATTTCTAACATCAGTTGGTAATAATTTCAAGTGAAAAAAGGTGTTTTCTCTCTTGGTGATGAAATCAAGGTAGTCTGGTTTGCAAGAATAGCAGCAATACCAGAGTAAGTGGCAGTCCTAAAAAGAAGGTAGATTTGTCTACAAATAAACCCGCACATAACAGAATTGCACTTACCCCAACTCCCCACAATACTCTTACCAGTCAGGACACAGACCTCGATTCTAAAAAATATAGATTCAAGAAGAACCTGAGAACATTGCCTAAAGTGATGCTGACTGCTGCAAGATGTACTACAATCAGTGCTCACATCTATGATCCAGATGTGCTAGTTTTGACTGGGGTACAGATAATTTCCTTCACAGTGTCCAGCATGGAGCTGCATTTTGGAGTTGTGCTGAACAAAATGATGAAGACATAGAGATGTTTTTCCTGTCACTGAGCAGAACTTACACGGAGCCAAGGTATTTTCCACTTTTTGTACTGCCGTACTACTGAGGAAACTGGGGGAGCATGGAAAATTGAGAGGAGACACAGCTGGGACATGTGACCCCAACTGAGCAAAGGGATATTCCAGACCATATGACATTATGCTCGGTATATAAAGTGGAGAGAAGGAGAGAGGGGGTTGTTTGGAGTGATGGAATTTGTCTCCTCAAGTCACTTCTACATGTGATAGGGCCCTGCTTTCCTGGGGTTTGCTCTACCCCTGCCTTCCCAAGGGAAGTGGTGAATGAATTGCTTGCTTTTCTCTCCTTGTGTGCACAGCTTGTGCTTTCTCTATTTAACTGTCTTTATCCCAGCCTGTGAGTTTTCTAGCTTTTACCCTTTTGATTCTCTCCCCGACCGCACTGGTGGGGGAGTGAGAGAGCAGATCTGCAGGGCTTGGTTGCTTGCTGGGGTTAGACCATGACAGTCCTTTTTGGAATCCAGTGCAGGGGCACAAAGTGTTGAAGATAATGTCAGATTTGTAATCTAACTTTCTCTCCAAGACTTAACTAGGGTATCTTTGTGTCTCTATACTTAAATTTTCTTTTTCTGTTACCCATGCATGACTGACATACATGACTCAGAGTTTCACCTCAGAAGCAGATTTTGTCAGCTAATAACCTGAATTTCCTTCTTCAGTTCTATACTGTGAAAATTAAACCATTAGGACATTCATCATGCATCTGCATTTGTGAATATGCAGATGTTGGCTAATATGTAAAATTGACATGCTCAAGTTTGAATTAATGATCTTACACCAGCTTTTACTGTCCTTAAGGAATGCTCATATAATATTGTTTTCTACCTATGGCACAGTTAGATTAGCAATTTAGCCTCACTTTATTGAAAAGAGAACAACATCTGGGTAATGCCATTTTCCTTCTTTTCTGAGAATGAGAAAAGTATGTAGAAAATGAAACCTTTTGAAAGAATGTTACAAAAAAGTACGTGGAAGTGCATTTTTCTGTTCCTCCTCCTTTTTATCCATTACTTTGTCTACATCATTCATAGTTGTTTAAATGGTAAATGGAATTAACAGTGAATTCAGATATGTGTTAAATAGTCTGAGAATCTTTCTTCTTCTGGTCTTCTAGTTTGTCTCGTATGTAACCTCTGTAGAGATGAGCAAATACTAGCATCTTGCTTTCCTAATGGGTAACAGAGATAGATGAAACTCAGAAATTTAATTTTGGAGTTTAATGTTGTATTCTATATGCAAACCCTTCACAAAGAAGCTGCAGATGAAATTGTCGTAGGAAAGTAAACCTACCCAAGAGCAGGTGGAGTAGTATTGAAGCACATCTCTTATGCAGGATGTGGAAAATATGCAATTATGCTACAATCTCTCCTCACTTAAGCATGTTTCTTCAATAGACTTACACATCTTGGTATCTATCCAGAAAGAACCCCAAACAACCCTTCTGTAAGAAGATGCTTTTATATACTGCCACAGATGGGAGAGCATGTTCTCCACAGCCAAAACACCTCCTACAATCATCTTTTAGCTTGTGAATATAAAAATGGGAGAAGATGAATGTAGCCCCTGAGGAAGCTAGCAGAAGGAAGAAAATTATCAAATCAGATGGGTTTTTTGTCATATGTTTATGAAAAGGAGAAGTGTGAAAGAAGCAGCTGTAAGTAAGAAGTAAAAATAAAAAGAAGGGGAAGATATTTAAAACATTTCAGTTCACATTTATTAAAAAAAAAATCTAGTAAAACCTATAGAAAGATGAAGGTCTATTTTGAATCAGTTCTGGATAAGTAGTCTGATGGCAATGTTTTGGTTTTTTTTAATCCATCCTGTAAACACTGTTGTGTTTGCTATTTGTGTCTTGACTTTCCACATTGGACACTCACATTTACAAATTTCTGGCTTGTGCATTTACATCCTGCTAAAGATTAAGTTAAATTCAGTGGGAACCTTTCAGTGAGTGATATTTCAAGTATTAGGTGTGCTTCCACTTTTTGTGCTCAGGTCAGAGTGTCTGGCCTGTCGACACTTGAATATTAACTGAAAAATGACTTTTTGATAATTGAAACACAGAAGTATGTATTTAAAGGGAAAAAACCCCCAAAAAGGTCTCTTTTGGAAAGGGGTGAGAATGATGTCAGATGAAATTAAAAATCCACTAAAAAGTTCAGAGCAACTATGGCTTGGTCTTGTAACCATAACAGAAGGATATAAAGGAGCAGTGAAGAGTCTCCAGGAACAGAATGCTAAAAATATTTATTTGAAACTAATTGTTCAAAGAGATTCAAGCAGAAACTGTAATAGAGTATAAGTTTAAACAATAAATTGGCGATAGTAGGTGGTATGAAAATATAACCTAGATTTACCTAAGATGATTATAATACTAAAAAGCACAGCCTCAGGGAAATTTGTATATGTAAATTATAATATAATGACTAGACTAAGATCAGCACTAGGAATTTTGTCATAAGCATGAGTAGTCAAGCATGAGTGTCCAATCACCTGTGTATGTGAAAGAAGCCTGCTTTAGGGACAACTGGAATTTAATGCTGGGGGCCAGACTGAATCACAGCAGTGGATGTGGAGGTAACTGTACAGCCTCAGGAAAACAACTGTGTTTTTGAAAGGCACTTTCTTTTCTTCACTTACCATTTTCATATTTCTTTCAGGGGATGAGGCAAAGTGAAAGAGATACTAGCCCCAGACTAATATTTCTGCAGAAGTAGTCAGGTGATGCTTCAAGCCCCTTCTACTTGAATGCTCAAATAACCTGCTTCTTTTGTCTTTTAGACTGCCTAGAGAGCTGTTCCCTACATCTCCCATCCACTGCAGAAAATCTTTGTTCCTCTCAGAGCTTTTCCAGTTTGTTTACCACATATCTCTGTGTTTCAGTTTTTCTTCTGCTTTGACTCTCCTAACCATAGCAAAGTTACCATTTCCTTCCCCTTCAATTCGCCCACCTACTACTTTTTATCCATTTCCATGTTCCACAGAACAGACCCTTTGTAACAGCCAAAGCTGCTGAGCTGTCCTTGCTTGTTCTGCCTCCACCATCTCGATTTCTGGCAGAGCCCATGCCACTACACCTCCAGCAGGTACCTATTTTTTTTTCCTGGACACCACAGCTGACGCACCCCAATCTTCTTCCAAACTTGAGCCCTGGACTCATGCTCTGAAAGGCATGGCAGAAATTTCACACAGTGGAAACAACCTCCTCAGGTGACATTCTGAGGCCAGACAGAATGACACACACAGGAAAACAAGGGTGTTTTCTGACCTGCCCTCCTTCCTATTTTATCAGTTAATTGAAGTGCTCTATGTACCACTTTGCAGCACTTTCAGGTCCCTCTTGATTCAATATAGACATATTGGCTATTAGTCTTTGCTCCTTACTCTTTCCTGCCACTGTTTGGCCACTGCTAAGAAAATAAAAAATAGCAGCTAGACATTTACTGCTTCTATCCCATTTTCTCCTTCTGGTAGAAGGCTAGGAGACTATTGATAATTTACTCTCTGCTAGGATGTAGATGGTGAACCACAGTCTGGCCTGGTACACTTGGTATCAGGACACATCACAAAGGATATACAACAATACATTTTAATTAATCAGTCTCTAGAGCTTCATCTGGAATTAATACTACACAGAGCTACATTTAGAATTATTTTTAAATCAAGTGTGCCAGTGTACCATTTTCCCCTCACTCAGTCTTTGAATTTGGCAATAAAGCTGGATGAATTTTTGCCAAGGTGATTCATTTCATCCAGACCTCTAATTATATTTGGACAATTAAGGAGAGAGATGGGGGCAGTTCAACAAGTCAAGAGGATTTTATAAATAAAAATTTTTCGAGTGTAATGGAAAGCAGTAGCTACCAAGTAAAATTATATAAATAGAGAGCTAATGTTTGCTGAAGAAAAATAAAAACAAAAACTGACCTTTCTGCAATTATGCAGGTTGATTTGCTGGATGAGAAAAATGCAGAATCTGGAATGAAACAGGAATGGGATTTCAGAGTCATAGAATACAAGCATACAGAACAAGTAAATTCTGCTACTCCAAGACAACAAAAACTGTACCTTGAGCCCAATACATACTGAGAGACCACAATCATCTTTAACTTTAGATGTTTCCCATTATGCTTCTTTACCTGGGTTCCAGTTACATAGTGCAGTAGGCTACATTTGGCAAGGGTGATCAAGGACCTTTGAAAACCATCATTAGCTGGTTTAAGTCAGCATAACAGTGAACTCCAATTTAAAATTTATTTATCTTTATCTTTACTCTTCTATTTATTCTACTAACAAAATATCTGCATTGTGAAAACCTCATGAGTTTCTTACTACATCAAATTTCATCTCTGTTAAGAACTAATATACAGTAACCATTTCCAGAAATCAGAGCAGAGCTCTGTACAGACTGAGCCCTATATTCTTTAGGAAAGAAAAACAGAACTTAAAATCAGCAGTGTTTAGATTTACAGAGGGTGCAAATTTTATATTTGTCATTTAAAAAATGAAACATGATAATCACCACTTAGTTTTCTTTCAAGCACTTTCTTCAAACAAATAATGCTAGAATAACAATTCACTTCCTTAACTTTATTGATACAGCACCACAAATAGGTGTAACAGTCTCAAAATGACCTGAGAAAACATTTTTATATCTGTTTTTCTGATGTTGTGAGTGATGTTTCCTCATATTTTGCTTGAACTATTCATTTTCACCAGAAGACATTTGAAGACAAATCTAATCATTTTCTGAGTCATGTTTAAAATAACTGTGAGACTGATTTTCCATTGTCCTGAAGTGTGTATAGTCATTTCAGTGGTGCAGAATGGTCCCACTTAAGCAATCTACTTAAAGTACATGCCTGACTAAGTGTGTGAATCGTCCATTGATTTCAAAGGAAGTATTTATATCCTTAATGAGAGGTGCAATTGGAAAAGGCAGGCTGAATCAGAGCTGGAGCAGGACTCAGTCTCTCTCCAGCTTGTATACTGGCGCTTCACGCCACACACCCACCTATTTGTAACACCTGCCTAGGCTGAGTGAAAGGGTGACCAGGCTGCTGCTTCCAGGTCCCAAACACAACAATCCAATTTACAATGGGCTGCCAGACAGATGCAGCACTCTTTTGGACAGATAAACACCATTACTCTAGGTGGTGGTATGTGTATGCTAACTCACCCCTATACAATATCATTGTATAAAACCTCTAAATGCACAACATTGTGCAAAACCACTCAGCCAAATAAATACCAAATGAAAGAACAACTGCAATATTTTACATGTAATTAATAATGTAACACAAGATTTATTAGTAAGGTGTAGAAACAGCTGAAGTATGACTAATCTTAGATTATATCTTTGGAACACCACTTCCATGTTCAGAGCAGGATTATTCTGTTTCTACAACCAAGGTTCCTGGAGATGCCAAAGCTAAACAGCATTATATACCTTAAACAGACTGAATTGTATATCAGATCATTTTACATTTCAAATTTGTGTGTAATCAGCTGTGTTCACTAAATTTAGGTGCTAGTAATTCTTACAAAATATACACAAAGAGCAAAGACAAATGAAGGGTTGGTAGATAAAGTAGGTTTAAAGATATTCTAACAACTGAATCTCTAGAAAGCAATATTAATAGCATTTTACAGTTTTATTTGCTCTATAGTTTAGTTACATTTCTTTTAGTTTCTTCTTACAGATGTTCTAATTTAATTTAATATAAAGCAGAACATAGAAGGAAAGAGATGTTAAAAATGTATTAAATTTATGAGTTTTGAATATTTTTTAAATTAACTTTTAAGTAAACTTCTTGTAAACATTTTAGAATTCTAAGTACACAAATAATGTCTTAAATAGAAGCCCTGTTTACCTCTCCACACCATTAAGTTGCACTGATGTACACAGGTCTAACAAATAGCTTTGACATTCTCTGCCCTTTTAATACTACTCTCCACAGTTCCATCTCTCTTTCATCACTTGTTCCACCATGCAAAGACATTTTGTTGCTTTTATGTCATGACCTCAGCCCCACAGAACTGAAAACAGGGAGCCACAGGTTGGCTGAGGATTGTCTAGGGAAGGATCTCTGCTTCCACCTATTGGCGAACTTCTGGAAGAGAGGAAGATGGCCTTACTTCCCTACTTCCTCTATTCTCAGTGGGAGTTTTCTGCACAGAAGTCCTCTGGGCCCATAGTTACCCTGCTGCCCTCACCTGTGCCACAATAAAATTAAGTGAGACCTTCTGAATGAACTGGTAGTGTACTCCAGCTGCTGTATCCTAGATCTATCAACCTTATTGCCAGGCAGAAAATATCAACCAAAGAACAGGTCCCATGGCACAGTCCAGTCACCAGTAAGGCTAAGGGACACCAGGCAGCTTCCCTGGGACCAAAATCACAACTAAAGGCAATATCACAGCAAATTACCACACAGAGAAAATAGTATCACTTACAATATGCCTCTAAATGTAACAGTCCACCAGGAGAAAGACAGAAAGCAATGCTCTACATAGACTTACCCCAAGCAAAATAACCAAAAATATTTACTATTCCCAAATTTTTAACTGAGAGCACAAGTCAGTGCATTGAATTCAAGAACTGCTAGACATTTAATCCTTGCTCTTCTTGTTCAAATCTTACGCCAACATAGCATTGGCTAATATGAAATCAGAAGTCCAATATTATTATTTCTTAGTAGTACACATAACCACTTCACTACATGTTGCCTTTTCTCATAATGACTCTTTTTCCTTGCATGTATCATTAAAACTTAATATCTACATTCTTAATATTTTTCTATTAATTTTCTTAATTATCTTCTGGTTTTTATGTCTTTTCTCTGTACTCAGCTTTATTTATTCCACTTCAATTGTTATTATCCTATCTCCATCAGTATTTCCTTAAATATTGTAACCACTTTTTTTTCTCTCCTCAACCCACTGTTGATATTCTTTGTTTTTTTCTTCTTGGCATTAGTTATTTGCTGTTTCAAGAGTGTCCCTTCACGCCCTTACTCCTTTGAATCCCGCCCAATATATCTTCACTTGTTGGGCCACCGTGTTTACTTCAAACAGTCACCCACAAGGGCAGTAGAAATCTTTCTATTGCCAGCAAAAGGAGTCTCTCAGAAGTCTTCATGTGGTATATGGATCTGTATTCAAGCTAGTACTACACACTAAATTAGACAGAACATTCCTACCATCTGTTCAGAGTAGCTGTAAAGAGTGCACAGACGCCGGTTTGACTGCACAGCAACAAATTTTATTGGTCTTGGTAACCCCAGAGATTGTAGTACACAGTGAGCACCATCTACTGGCATCCAATTATTTATACATGTATGTAGATATAAAACATTTCTCTATTCTTGAACTGAAAAATATTTCTTTTTTAAAGAATCATGTTTTTTTTGCAGATCCACAATTAGTTTTCTGTTCAGATCATTGCATGGTAATAGCTCCAATTCTGGCTGGAAGGAAAAAAAAAGCCATGATATTTAAAATACATTATTTTAAATTAATGTAAACACACATGCAATTTACCGATATATATACAAACAAACACCCACATATTAATGGTAATCTTGGCTTTAAATCATTTCCTCTTCACTTTTATCTTAGGCAGCCTACCTAAAGGAAAAAAAAAGCTGCTTAATCCCACAGTAATAACTGCAGATATTGCAGCACGAATATAAGTATTGATATCCTGAAAATCTCTTAACTACAGAAAGACTCTGAAGAGGGAGAGATTTTGAAATACAAATTTAATTTGGACAAGTACTTGGTACATATACATCAAAGGAAGAGCTGGACAGGAGTCTAATCAGAATGATTTTGTAAGAAATGTACTTTTCACTAGCTCAGAATGTTCTGAAGGAAGCTTTGATTTTCTTCTAAGCCTTATACTTTCTGTGCATAAAAACCAAAAAATCTATTGTAGAAAAAGGAATTTATTGTATTTCGTTTTCCTCTTAGTCGAACAACATTATTTCATGCCATTCAATTAGCATGGTTTAGCATCCAACTGGCTTCACCAATTATACTTTTTTACATAATAGAAGTGGTAGAATTTGAATTTGATGATGTTTGGGTTCTGTTTATTCTCAGTTGCTATTGTGTCACTCTGCAGACGAATTGTTTAATTATTATTTTAGCAGTAAGCATACAAGAGTTTAAGTCCAATTTTACTAATGGAAAAGTTAGAAAAGACTCTTATTCAGATCTTCTGCTTTCCAGAAATATAGGGGTTGCAGAGATAAGTCTTCCCTTTCAGTTTCTTGCATAAGGAAGGCTGTCAGGACAATGTCCATACTACACTACTTAACTGAGTTTGCCCAGGAACTTTCCCCAAGTACAAGTAGCATGGAGTAGCTTATTGGATTTATGGTATTCAAAAATTATGATCAAATTCTCTTATTCTCCACAGGACTTGCTGTAAGAAGCTGAACATTGGGAACAACCCTTGGAGTGATATAAACCTCAAGCTATGCCAACAAAATGTTTAGGATTCACTAATTTATATTTAGGAAACATAGGAATAGTTTGATGGACTAGGCAATCATATTTTAGTGTGTAGAAATGCTTGTTGATTAATCTGCTAGCATAGACACAGCCTTAGACGTTTAAAAAATTAAACTAATCCTAGTGACAGGCTGATTGAGATGTACTTCCCAAAGCTGCATGTTATGCCACAGGAAACCTGGAACCTCATATAAGGTGCACTAATTGTCTCATTTAAGGCACATAGGGAAGATCTACAGGAGTTTTATTCAGTGTTAAGGAAAATTTACATTGTTGTACTTGACATCATTGACATGTATATGCCAATCATCAAATTAATTCAGAGCAGTGACTCTGGACTTTATAAATATGAATCACAAAAGAAATACATTCAAGGATATTCTCCTGATATTCATCACCAGTTAAACTGTGAGTTTCAATGTACTTCGGCATATCATCTTATTTCAAGAGATAACAATACCTATCAAACCAATTCTGTTAAAATTCTGGTAATAACACACTGGCTTAACTAAAAACTTTTACATACTTTTAAATGGATGATAACACTGAAAAATACTAACCTTAAGTTGGACAAAAGAATTCTATGTATTTTAACATAATATCTGATCCAGAACAGTAAAGATCACAGTTTGGAAATAAAAACAGCATAGTGCATAAATATAACCACTGCCTAGTTTTGTCAACTTTTGTTTCTGGATGAAGATATTATTTCCAGAGCAAAGATTAGTTTTCCTCCTGAAACGTCAATTATCTTCTGAACCCTGGAAGACTTCTGTGGGACAATATGCACAAGAACATTTGTCTAACCCCATGTTACCTCTACAGCTGCAGTCTTACAGCTATTCTTCCCCCCTGAATTAAGATAATGAGTTAAGCTTGCATCCTCTCCTGGCATTCTATCCTTACTAAATTTTCCTCAACATAAAATATTCTTTTAAGCAAAATATTTTGTTGGTCTAAAAAGCTATTTAATTATACTGCATTATACTAGATGAATGCAAATGAATTATCAAAAATTCTACTGAGATTTAGTACTAAATTTCTATACAGCTCTATTACTTGTGCCAAAAGTAATGAAGACTTTCCCTTATCAATTTTAAGTTTGCAAAGGGAAAACACAAATGGGCATATATATTTTATACCATACCATACCTTTCTCAATTAGCTAGTGAGAATAAGCCTTCCTCAGACTGATAATTCTTCTGAAGATTCTCTTTCCATGCGTCCATGGAACGTCTTACGTTCCACGGAGTAATTGTGAAACTTAAATTGATTTGTGCATGCACCACAAAGCTCTGGCAAGGCACATTTAAAAAATTGCAATAGAATATACATCAATATTTAAACACATTAGATACTCTTGAACTTTTACCTTGAGCAGTTTTTTTGGATTTGCATAAAAATGTATTTCTTTAAAGGCTGAGAAGAGACTGGAACATACACACTCTAGATACAGGCATGCTTAATGCTTATTTTAAGGAACATTTTAGCTAGATAAAAAGTTTCAGGTTCAGGACTTGAACTAAATGGAATATTAGGGGCAAGTGCCTCAGTAAGTGTAATACATACAAGAAGCAGAAAGCAAGGAAAATTATTTTATGAAAGTTTAACCTTCTAAATTCCCTCAAAATGTTTTTGCAGCACTGCAATTTTTTAAATTTGAAAATGCATTCTTCAGTTTTCTTTCAAAGTTTCTGAATGAAGAACAAGAGTTTCTGTGAATTTGAAAAATTAAAAGCAGTTGAGAAGCCTTGCACCTTCACCCCAGGGGCACCATTACCTTAGCTAATCAAGTCTATTAATGCTCAGGTAGCTTGACAAAGTGCCTGAGCATCAAGAGGCTAAATTCTACTTGTAACTCTACTGCTTGCCAAAACTATGCAGGCTGCTCCTGGCACCTCCTTTCCATTTCTTAAACTACACCTTCTCATCTCCACTGTGAATGAAGTGGCTCAGGAAATGCTAGATTTCTGTGGAATGACAGTGAATAAATAATTTCTTAGACATAAAAAAAGCCCCTTGGTATTACCCATAAAAAATGACTGCAAACTTCAATATTTTTTGATATAAAATTCTCATGTAGCTTCACAAAACAAACAGATATGTAGCATCAGGCATATATTGTTAAAAGGGAAAATCTGACTGGTTTTGGAAAACTGTTATTTACAACTACCATAATTCCAAATTTCCCCCAGCACACTCGGCAACAGACTTGTGTTTCCTGTTGGAAGTTATGAGATAGCACCACCACAGGTACTTTTCGTACTTCAAGACTGATTGTACAGATTCTAAGTTTAATTTTCAATAAACTAAAAACGGCCTCTGAGTTAACTTGTACACCTCAGAAACCCACAGAAGGCAGTAACTTGTGAGAAGAATTAATTTCACTACTGATGCATACACATGCACACTTCAGATGTAGCTGGGAAAGAATCAATACAAGAACCACAATTAAAACCCCCAGTTATATTACAGAAAGTTGGTGCTTACAACATTGTTAAGCTATGCTTAACTCACACTATCTGGGGTTTCTACAAGCTGACAAAAACTGGCAGCTTTTTAGAATAAAGAATTCAAACAATACATGCCAGATGCATCTAAACTGCAGGTCAAGATGTAGTAACACATGTACCACACCTGAGTGCCCCTTAACCTCTCAGGGTAGTGACATTAGAAATTAACCTATCACCAGCAATTGTCTTGAGGCTGTTAGCTGGAAATAGCACTGCATCTTGATATTGTGCTGTTGGGAGGGCAGTGTGATCAGGTAAAAGATTAAAAATTATCTTCTAAACTGCAAAAATGGAAAGCTGCCAGAAAAGAGAGATCTTTCTTTCCGTTCTAATGTATTTCTTAAAATACAATTATTCTCAAGCTTGTAAATCAGCTAGAGGACCCCCCAGATTATTTTGTGGGAAATCCAGGTCTGTACTCCACAATAAAAATAAATATGTGAGACTAATGAGCACCATAAAACCAGATTTTAAAATTATTTTAATTTTTATTATTATTATTATTATTATTAGGTTTAGTGAGTAGTCTGATTCTGCATAACATGAAATTCAAATTTACTTATTTGATCTACAGGTCTGTTATCTCACCATGGAAGCTGGATGCAGAACAAGTTTATTATCTAGTCTGGTCAGTTTGTAGACACAGGACAGTTCCCCATAGCCTTTCTATTATGCAGCACTTAGGATCCAGATCAAAGGGCTTTCATTATATTCACAACAGACATTATCTCAGCATTACAAATTGTCCCTGATACTCATTGTCTCTTTATTTTCATCTCTCTCTATTTTGTAACAAACTCTGTACCTAACTTAATCTTCTTTGCTCCAGGGTTTGAAAGCTACTTGGTACAACATGGCTGTTCTCAGTCAAATGCTGCTAATACTCTCTGTAACCAAATTTCTCTGCTAAAGTGAGCTTTACACATTTTGGATTGAAATTTGTCATTGTTAGGAGTGAATTTTAAAGTAATTTGAGCCTGTAATGCTATTAGAAAACTAGGGCAATTAGAGGTCTAATTAACGTCAATGATTTGTGACTAAGATCTTAGGAATACAACTTATTCTAAATGGCAAGGATAGGATTTCAAAGGGTTTTTTTACTGAAACCTGTCACAGTCCAGGTGGACAGATTGAACTTTTTTGAGCAACCACAAGTATCCAGCTGTCAGGTAATATTTTCTTAATGAAAAGATTATACATAAAAATAAGTATGAAAATCACTGCTATATGTCAAATTAGAGTGGCAAAATCCCACAGTATAGATTTATAATATGTGCATTTACTTGAGTGTGAAAGGAGAAACCTGAATTCACATTCTGGATGTGTTTGCTGAACAGCTTCCTACCGTAAATGCAGCTACTGTTTAAACACCCTAAATTTAGAAAAAGTATAAAATTGAACTGTATTTGTTAGCACATTAATGAATAAGGTTTAAGAGAATACAGGACTTTTGACAGCACTTTGAAAGAAATTAGAAAATAAGACTCTCTTAAAAGTGATATGGAGGTGTAGATGAGCTGCCCATTGGTGATGCCAACCAGAATCTAAGATACCTGAAAAATATGCAGGAAGGTCATAAGCAAATGGATGAATTCAGAATAAATTAAAGCATGTGCAATCCCACCATGTACTAAGCAAAACAGAAGAGACAGAACAAATATTTATACTACTTATCTATCTTTATGATTGAAACTAATTTGCTTACTGTTAATTAATGATTGGATATGAGAGCCTAGGGAAATTTGCTTGAGGAACCTCACATGTAAAGTACATAGCACTAACCAAAATGTAATTAATTCTATAGCACAAATCCTAAGAAATCATAACTGCACTACAAAGTACATTTGGAAGTGATAGCACATCTTTCAAAGAGTACAAGTGCAACATCAGTATAAGAAAAAAAAATCAAAGCTCAAAATGCAGATTTTTAGTTCAAAAATCTCTCCTGCTATGTCCTCTTCCCATCACTGGTGGAGAAGATCAGACCCTGACCCAGGTGCAGGACCTTAACGCTTGACATTGTTGAACTTCATGAGGTGTGCATGGGACCTTCTCTGAAGCCTGTGTAGGTCCCTCTGGTTGGCATTCCTCCCCACCAATATGTCAACCACACCACACAGCTTGGAGTAATTGTGAAACTTGCTGAGGGTGCACTCAATCCCAGTGTCCATGTGGCTGACAATAATGTTTAACAGCACTGGTCCTGATACCAACCCCTGAGGAACCTCACTCAGCACAGGAGACTTCCCCTCTATGTGTCTATTTAAGATGACAGTTTATTGAGAGATGTAAAAGTGTTTTAACCCCTAATATTCACCAGCTCAATTGGTTTCATGTTTTTGGTTCCACTAACCATAACTCATAGCAGCAGAGCTATAACAGAGGAGCATGCAGTGTGTGTGAATAAAGCAGATAAAACCTCTTTCCCTGCTTGCAGCTCTCTTTTCTCATCATATCCTTCAGCTGAACTCTGGTTCCAGGCATCACACACTCGTCTATGACTGAGGCAAGGAGCCTGAGCTCCATCTCCACTGTTTCCAGCAAATTTGTGCTTCATGACAAAACTAATCTTGCCTGAATCTCGAGCATAGTGAGCACAAGGAATTTTACTGACAAGTGTTTCTCTAAGCTGTTTGCAGGTTTACTGATGACTGTGGCTAGACTTTCTGCAAAAGACCAAAATGTTTCTAAAACAGGAAAGCCCCACAGATTATTTGAATTAAAAATTCTAAACTTTTAAATAGAGAAAACACCAAGCAATGTGGGGAAACAGGAGGGTTGACAAGTACTCCACACTGCAGCCTTGGAGGGAAGGCCTTTATCACAGTCAATTCAGGGATATTTTTCAGAGTTTCAGCCACTTGGACATCTCATGCCATCCCTAGTCTAGCTCTCAGTTCCCAATCTGGAAAAGTTTCCTGATATCCATGAGGTTCAGGCTTCAAACTGCAAATAGAAATTCTTCTCTAGCCTTACCCTTTCAGTTCTTAAGCACTTTGCATATTGAGCAAGTTCAATAGCCTCTAAAAGAAGAGCAATTTCCCATCTCCTTCCACGATTTTAATGGACTCTCTAAAAGAAACAGGAGCAAACAAAACCAAAGGGATAATAGGACCATAAGCCACATTTAACATGAGTCCTGGCCCTACATGCCCCTGCATAGCATCAATTCATAATTAAACTCCTGGATTGGAGCAATATCTATTACTGGCAGATCTGAACAACTCCTTCTTAGCATGTGCCAAAATAGGATAGACTATGTCGTGTAAATTCTGATTCTTTGCCTATTGTTCCATCTTCTTCAGGTGTTGAGTGCATCACACTAAGTGGCATTCTTTTCCTGAACAACACTGTCAAACCTTCTAGCATCCACAATTACCGCAACCCTGTTTTACAGACTGAAAGCCTATTCTGAGACACTGGAACACCTTTCCATCCCTCAGGATAAATTCTCCAGTCTTTTACCCCAAACAAGATACCTTTTTGTCTATGAGGTCCCAAGTGGCTGGCAAGGGATACCTTCACAGATATCTTGACCAGACAACAGAGTAAGCCTTCATGTCAGAGCCTGCATGAACAGCCCCATCTTGCTCAGATTATGTGCAGAAGTACCAGGTAGAAAATGCTGTCTTGAACATAGCCTACCTTAAGGTCAATGACAGAGTTCTTGCTTAAGCAGGTACAAGTTCAAGTCTGAAAGCAAAGGTGGTGGTTACTGGTGGTGTGTGCCAGGCAGGAGGTGGAGCACACTGCTGCGCTCACAGCCCCTACAGAGCAGCTCAGCTGCTCAGCACTGGGCGCTGCTGGGATAGAGCAGCATAACACTGCCACTGCTCCCAAATGGGAGGAATGTTCTCTCAGCATAAGATTCCTCCTTTCCCTGGTTCTAACAGAGAAACTGTCTTAGAGGTGAGGAGCACACAGAGGCTGGTGTCTCCTAGCGAAAGAGGAACATTGCCAGTCAGGCCCTGGCCTCAGCTGGCAGTGCTGGTGTGTCCATGGGCTGAAATGCAATGGCTGCAGCACTAGTCTTCTCTGTTGCTGGGAAGGTCACACAAGGAGCTGCAGTTTCACCTAGGGCCCTGCCACGAGCAATCTGTTCCCAGGCCTGGAACAGCAATGTAGCCCTGATACACCTCAACTACTGCTTGCTTCCCATCTGAGGATGCTGGGAATACCTTCTGATCTGTCTCCAACACCTCTTTGTCCACTCTGCAAATCAGAACAAGAAGGCACACTTCTGACCCTTTCCTTCTCAGGGCAGGTCAGCAGCTGCACAAAGCCTAAATGCCCCCTGACTCCAGAGAGGTCTACCTCTGTGCTTCTGGGTAAAGCAATGAATAAGTCAGTCACCCGAAACTGTAGCAGATCTGACCAGGTCATACCCTGTTTCTGCTCTTCACCCTGAATCTCTGGTCTCTGTGTCACTGTATAGTCAGATAGCACATGCATTTCCAGTGATGATTAAACCTTTTTCATAAGGCACCAGAATGACTCACACTTTTAATCCTACTATAAGGATTCAGTAAGAGATAGAAATCTGTGCACCCACAGGCCCTCTTGAAAATATGCAGCTCTATGCTTTTCAAAATGTAACCCACAATACAAGCTTAAATCACTGCAATTCATTTGGAAGTACTGGGTTTGAGTGATGACTATTTTACCCACTTGAAGGACTGGCCAAAAAAATTAAACTTATTTATTGTTACAAATGCCATTGTGACAAAAACCTTACACACTATATAAACATGTAATTCAATAACCAAATTGATAGAAAGATTTTTTTATTCATCTGTAAAATTGTCTTCCATAGGTAAAAGGAGGAGGTTGAATTGCATGACACAATACTGCCGATGAACTCTGAGAAATGGATAGTGTCTAAGTTTACATCATTGTCTAGAATCAGTACAATACTACAGAAGATTTGGGAATACCTTATTCCTCTTTCTCTCCAACATTTATTTTTTCAATTTAACCACAAAATCTTAAAAAAAAATCATTTCCAGCAAGTTCAACTAAGAAATAATAATTGGATATACATATCATAATATACCTATTATATATTATAATAGGTATATTTTGATATGTATATCCAATTATATTACATATAATGTTTATATAGCTATAAAATTCATAGATTGTATGAGAATTTATTAGAATTTTCTGTTTTTCCATGTGAAGAATAAAGTGAAATATGCCATAAATGTGTTTAATTTATATGGTATGGCTGTATTGTGAAAGAGTGATGTTGCAGACACTTAAGAAATTTATATTTAAACAATAATGCACACAACTAATAATGTAATGAAGCACTAATACCATAATGAAACACTTAAATTCCAAATCGATAGCAGATTGTTTCATATCTTTTCCTCTGGCTTTCCCTTATAATTTTAAGAGTTCTCTCATTCTCCCAGACTATCTTATAAGCTTTGTTTAATTAATTTTGTGGGCAGATATTACAGAACTGTTACAGGGAAATTCCTTCTAGAAGAGGTGTACACAACCAGAAAAAGTGACTTTGCTGCTTTGATTGAAATAATATTGTAAGCGCACAGCTATTGCCTCTGGCTAACAAACAGCACGAGCAAAGAAAAAGCTACATGTTGCCAAAACATGACTCAGGATTTTTCTAAGAAGTATGACAACATTTTAAGGTCATGATCCAAATAATTTAAATATAAATCTCCTATTAACTTCAACTGAACAGGAAACAATTTTGTTATTAGCAAAATAATATTCATGTCTAATACTTGAGTTAACACTTACTTGCCTTCAGCTTAGTTAGCTCCAAGCACAATTCTCATAAATTTTATAATTATTCCTTGTGAATTCCTTATTATATTATTATTCCTCATTAATTTTGTAATTGGTGAAACCAAGTGCATTTGTGTTTTAAACTTGAAACTTACATAATATTAAAAAACCCTTTCCATAAATAAAATCAATTTTAAGTCACCTATGCAAAATATTCAGTTTTCAAACACTTGTTCTTTTTATTACTGCATTAGTTGTCAGAACAATAGCAGACATTATACAATTTAAGTGAAGTAACTGGAAGTGTTATGGAGGGGTTTTGTGAGTCAAGCGTACAGTACAAAATTTTCCTTATGAATTTCGTGGCAACATTTCATGACAAATCATGCTGAGAAGTAATTGTAACAAAAGGAAAGTATTGAAAGATACTCTTCTATCCTGGCAAACCAATAAGAGGGTAGAGATAAGGAATCAACATTTTGTGTTAATGATGTCTAAGACTACAAAGAAATTAGGCTTAATAGATAAAACAGATATGGCTATATTTTTTGTACAAGGATAATCAGGAATAAAGTTCTAATGCAGTAGTAGAAATCTGATACAAAATCTT
Source organism: Ploceus nigricollis (assembly GCA_013399945.1). Lineage (NCBI taxonomy): Eukaryota > Metazoa > Chordata > Aves > Passeriformes > Ploceidae > Ploceus > Ploceus nigricollis. The sequence continues at coordinate 507,566 of VXBC01004318.1, forward strand.
AAGGCCAGACCAAAATATGGTCTCAGAGTGCTTATGTTATCAAAGAGACTAATAGTGGAACTGCTTCACTATGAGAGATTAAATTTGCAAAATGCTAATGGAATTTCCTCACCAGTTTATCACAGGGCCAAATTCCTAGAAGGATGCAACAACTGATTGTTAATTGCCCTTGACAATATTTTTGCCATGTCTTTGACAGGTAAGTAATACAAGCCAGAAGGACAGGTCAAGACAGTTAACCCTGTAGTTGTGACTTTATTCCATGAGAGAAACCCCAATAAATAGAATTATCTCCATAACCCAGGGCCTCAATCGAATATTATAGGGTGAAAAACTAGGAGACCAAGTCAGTGACATGAGCTGGACAGAGAAAGAAAGGGACTTCAGGAATCAAGGAACTCAGACCTGAGAAGTGTTTCTCTTTTCTTAACTTTTCATTAACAGATAGGAACAAATCCGCTGGATTAGCATGGTTGCTAATGGGGGAGGTGCAAACAATATGAACTTCTAGAAACAAACATTTAAAGTAAACTACTCCTAAGTAAAAGTGTCAACCTGAAACTCACACAGAAAAGATGAATTTGCTAAAGTCTGCACCAGCAACTAGAGTCAATTCCCAGTACCACATCAGATAATAAAATGATGTGACATTATCACATCTGAACTTGGAGAAGCATAGGGAAAACAGTAATGTGAGATTTTGGATTCTTTTACTTAAACAGTATGTTCATTAGGCCCACATTTGTGAAATGCCAATATATTTTGAATCATTCTTTGTCTGTTGTCCTCATTGCCTAGTAGTGTCGGACTGGCATTTTCAGTGACTCCTTGCTGAGTCTTTACATATCCAGCCAGTCAGCCGGAACTACTCTTTAACTTCCCACAAAACATCAAGCACTACCCATATATTTTGGGAACAGAAGCTACAGTCTCTACTCCTGTCTCTGATGATGAACTTTCAACTGTCCAAGGGTTCTGAAAGGCATAACTTGGTCCATTGTTTATTCTCAGTACAGCTTGTTCATATATGCTTGAAATAATTTTACAAGATTCTGCAATATCTAAGATTTTCCTTTGATGTAGTATGCAACAGTAAAAAAAGGGTTTTTCCCCTACCTTCTTCCAGTGTTTATAAATAGTCTATATATCTAGGCAAAATAGATGAACATTTGATTGTGACTTCTATTTTTTCTTTCCCTCTCATTCTTCTGAGATTACTTTTTTTCTTATTACAAATTCCAGGAGTCTCAAACTCTGACAGTCATCTTGGCTAGTATTTAATTTTTAGAACATTCACAAGCTAACATTTTATTTTTTGGTTTCATTCTAATTTATTTCAAACTTGAGGAAGTATGGTGTTTTTTTTATATTTACTTTGCCATCTTGTATCTTACCAAAAAAAAATACGATGGACTAAAAGATGCAATGACATTGCAGCTACATGTTCCCAGGTTTGGCAGTAGTGAGGATGACAGTAAATATATGCAAAATTGCACTTCATGTACTACCCATATGTGGATACACATACATACACAGTTGGACATGCAGCAAATGTTACTTTAGCAGAACACACAGGAGAAAAAAAAGTAACATTCCCACAAATGTGAACAGCACAGATGGGCCAATCCTGTTCCTCCTCTCCATCTGTGCAGTACTGAAGTCAGCTACTGCAGAAAAGTGATGAGACAATATGGATCACTCCAGAGGCTGAGTGGCCTTAGACACTGAGGTCTATCCAGTGGCTTTCCCCCAGACATATTGAGTCTCCCTGGCCATCCCCACCAGGACATACAAGAACTTGAGATTTGCAGCCCCACTGCAGCTGATGGAATTTGGATTTCTTGTCATTACACACATATACATGGACAGAACATTTACACTCCCTTCCCTCAACAAATCTCTCCAGTAAGTTGAACAGACTGATGATCTTTGCTGTTGCTGACCTTCAGGTCCCCTTGTCTTTCTGGGAGCTGTTTTGGATTTATGGTCCCTGCAGCAGCTAACTCTCACATCTGTCTCTTCATTATTTCACTAGTGCTGTGCAAACCCAGAATATTACACCCAGGAAAAGAAGGATAGGGTTTAAAAAGAAGACATGACACAGTACAATCACAACCACGGGGCATAATGTGGATAAATTTTCTGGGTAGCCATCTGCTTAGAGTCAACTGGCAGCAACATTTTCTTTTCTGCCTTTTCATATTCTTGTTCATGTGCATGTTTTCATGTGCTTGTTCTTTCTTGATCTACCTCTGGTTGTCCCTTTCCCTGCCTTTGTTCCCCTACTTAGGATCCCCATATTCAGTTTCCCACTTAAAATATCCTCTAGTGAATTTTACACATTCCCCAAATCTCTTTCTGCCCCATACTAGCTGCTGTATCAGTAGCTTACTGTAGGCTTCAAGGCATTCCAGGAAAGAAGTTTCTTTGATGGAACCCTCCTGGTGGGTCACAGTGGGGCTGACTGTTCTCCTCTGATGGCCTTAGGAGAAAGGTACAAGCATTCCTTCTAATGTGTCTGATCATCTGATCCTCAATGGGTCTTTTTCTTTGTTCATTATGACTAGACATACAAACTAATAAAATCTAAAAGTATTTTAAACTAATAGTACAGTTGGAAATATCAGTCAGAGAATTACTGAGAGAAAGAAAGCCTTTGTCTTCAGCCTTCAGAGAGATGTAGTCAAAATGTAGATATCAGAAAATCTTCTGTTTTCATTCAGTTGTCTCTGGATATAAGAAGCAAAAATTTTTAGGTTTTCCTTGAACTATCAAATCCAGGTATTGCCTGGCCTAGATTAATAAGAAAAATAGCAAACAAAGCCTATTAGAGTTTGATTTTTTTTTTCAACGTAAATGTGATTGAGTTTATTTAAGGGAAGCTTATTTAAAGGAAATTTGCACTCACATAATTTTCTCTCCTTCCAGGAAGTTCAACATTCAAAAGCAAAAAATGAGGCTACTTGTCCCACAGAAAGAAAATTGCTGGAATGAGCAATAACTAAGTACACAGTCTCTTCCACACATATTTCAAAGCCACTGGCCAGTTAAAAAGAAAATTAAAAATTGTAAGAGGGCAAAATTATCCATGATATAAATTGTCCTAAGTCGTGTTGCATCTGTACATGAACTGAGTGCCATTTCAGAGGGAAAGGACACACTCCTCTGGTTAGTACTACTTAAGTGGAGGACCTACAGGGAGAGGCTACTCTTTCCTCAGCCATTTTTACATTCCTGACAATTTCCCCACTGTGATATTTTAGTCCTATCAGATGTAGTTTAGCAGCTGATGTAAGAACTTTAAGCAGTTGATGGAGTCATAAAAGGTTTCTCTGAAAAGGGTCTCTGGAGGTCACCTAATTTGATTTCTACTTGAAGAAAAACTTTTTGCAGAACTAGGTCAGTTCAGCCATGGCTTTGCTTACTAAAGTCTTGGAAATCTCCAAGGAGGTTCCATGACATCTCTAGGTAAACTGACACAGTGCTACACACACACACATGTATATGTATATATATACATATATATATATATGCGCCGATAGATAGATAGATAGATAGATGATATATAGACATATAGATATAGATATCTGTACTCTCATCCCCTTCAACTTGGTTAGGAAATGATAATATCTAATACGTTAATATCTAATTCCAAGCTGCAATTCATGGCCATTGTTCTATCACTTCTCCTGCCACTCCTGAGAAAGATTTGTCTGTGACCTCTGTAAGTCCTTTTCAAGGAGCTGCCAATTACCCTTAAATAAAAACTGCATCAGCTCAAAAAAAGTCCAACCTTTTCAGCTTCTTATTCTAGTTCATGTTTTCTTGGTTCTGATTATCTTGATTTTTCCACAACTGAACTTGGTTTTCTAACAGCTTTTTGAACTGGGAGAATAAAAGGCATGGGGAGTATTGCATATGCAACCTCAGTAACACTGAACAAAAAGGGATAATAACTTTTGATCTGTTAGTCACAGCAATGTAGCCCAGTATGTAGTCTGTCTTCTATAGTGAACACTGTCCACTCATATTCAGGTCAAACTCCACTACTTTTCTGCAGGACTGACAACTCACCAGTCAGTCCCAGTGTGTGCAGGTGCATGGGGTCATTCTGCTGCAGGTGTAGAACTGTGCTCATTTCCTTCTTGAAGTACATGAGATTTCCAATGTCCTGATCAACTTGCCGCTGTGCATGTGTTATAGTAAAACTACATTAGCAAGGTAAACCAAAAATACACCAAACCACAGCCAAAACCACTTCATTTTTCCTTCTCATGCCCAATTCAAAATTTCAGGCTAAATTTCTCTTGGTATCTATGCAGAAGAGCTGTGGTGTAGTCAGAGCAACTGGCCAGGAAGGGTTACTGCGTAATCAACTTGCAGTACCATATCTGGATGTTTAACATAATGAGCATTCTGCATTTATCTACCATTGCATTCCAGTTACTAAATATCTCACTAACTTTATTGCCACAGCTCTGATGCCTGTAGCATCTTGCTAGTGGCAAAGCTTTCTGTGATGCCCTTCTTTAGGAGGAAAATTCTCATTTTGGTGCCCACAAAACCACATCTCACTGAAAATCAGTGGTGAGCAGACTCTAAATAGAACATGGGCACTTAAACAACTCTGGCAATTTAGTTCTTATTAAAGGGGTTGTGGTCAACAGCTCTGTGTCCTGATGGACATTGGTATCATGCTGTGGACCCAATGAAGCAAGTCCAGAGGAGGGTAATGGAGACAGTTAGAGGCATGGAACACCCCTCCTTTAAGGAAAGGCTGAAAGACTTGGGGTTGGTCATCTTGGAGAAGGCTCCAGGGATACATTATAGCAACCTTCCAGTACCTAAAGGGAGCCTGTAAGAAAGCTGGGGATAAATGAACACAACTCAGAAAAATGACAAAATTACTTGGAGCCTTCTGTTGAAGAGGAAAATCTTGTCTGTATGCAGGCAGCATCCATCAGAGCTGATTTCAAAGCAAAATACATTATAATTTTTGTCATGTTGTAGAAAAAAATGACAATTTTGTCAGGTTATTAGGGATAAGTTTTAGAATCTCCACATCATTTCACCTCAGTATCGGCCTTATTAAAAGTCTCATATCTTCTTGTATTAATTTTAAATCCCATTCACATACAGGACTCATGGTTTAAATTAATAGAATGAGAAAGATTTAACCTCATAATATTATTCTCAGATAATTCTTATATCAGCAAAAGTATTTTAATTCCTTTCTCTTTGTAACTTCCTTAGAGATTCCACTCATACCTTTAATCTATGAAATAGTACAGTAAAACACTGTGATTTTCCTCTCAGAAGACCTGTGTATGAGTTGTAGCCTCATGATTCTTTATTGAATGTGGATGATTGAATTTTGAGTGCAAAAAGAAGTTCAGAGTGACATAAATTGATGCCTCATACTCCATGTTTCTCACAACTTTAGCACCATCTAATGTATCTCTGCTCTGCCCTTCCTTCCAGCTGTGACCTGGCATATCCCTCAATTCATATTTTTACTTACATGGCTTGCAAGGATAGAAACCCCACTTCTCTGACTGTGCTTCTAAATGATGTGAACCATACAGTCATGTCCTTTAACACACACCAGATCCAAAATGTCATGTCTGAACCGCAGCTAAACGAAATCAAACTCGTAATTTCTATCTCAGCAATGGCTCAAGCAGGTGAAATGTCAGAAAACAAACTCTGCTTAATCTTCTGTTATTGTATCCTCAAGCTTCCTTGAATAAAGTTTAGTATTTTTTGGCACTGCATACACTGGCGATTATGGAAAGGAATCAATTAATGGTTTGCACGGGAGTTACTAAATATTAATGAAATTTGCTAAGATATATAGATTACAGTAATTCAGCTGGAGAATAATAATGACAGAACATACTTTCAGAATCCTACTGCCTAGTTTTGATATTGATGATAATGCACAGTGGAACCCTTAGATGTCAAACCTGGAAAATAGACACTTTTTCATTTCAGCTGTGTCCTAGCTGAGCCCCAAATGATGCTTAAGCCTTGTCACTGATACCAGCTATGCAAAAGTCAACCAATTTCTGAATACCACCATGCCCCACAAAGTTCTTTCTTTCATGGTCTTGTGAACAAGTGAATGACTACAGATTTCTGCATGAAAATGCAGCCCTTTGGAATGGCAGCATTTATAATGAAAGCACGTTTAATTCTTGGTGAGTCAAATTTGAATTGTATTTACAGGTTAAATAAAAATTTAAAATTCTGTATTGAACTCAAGGAATATTTGCATTCCTTTTTACTTGAACAGCTGAGAGAAAAAAATATTGATCAGGTTTTTATCTTTCACATTTTCCTTAAATACAACCTGGGAAAAAAAAAAAAGCAAGGATTTTGCCATTTTAATACCCCTTCTTAAACAGACCTTAAACGATTTAGTAAAAAGACTTCTAAGTTCTCTTCCTTTGCATGCATTATCTTTCAACATAAATGAGACATCACCTTTAAGGTTCAATTATTGCACTGTGTTACTATAGCAACTCCCAGGAGAAGTCTTTTAAGCAACCTTCAACAAAAAAACCAATTCTACTTCATTTATAAACACTCTCTAAATTAAGCAAAAGATCTTCTTATTTTAGTGGTTAAATACCTGATTTTAACAACTACATAAAGCAATAAAAGATCTTTGCCTGTATCATGAAACCAGTGCTGCCTATAGAGCTCAGGGGAAGGACAGTCAAGGCTGGAGTTAGGGCAACATTCAGATGAAAGAATAATTCTTCATTAAACTTTGTGATTAAAGACCTCTTTGAACATAACCTATTCTGTAAGTTAAAATGACCACATTTCCAGTCATGGAAAACTGACACAGTTTCACTGAATTCAATGGAGCAAAGCCAATTTACACCTGCCGAGGCCCTTCATATTGTATGAGATGAATAGTACATTCGTTCAGGATGAGACAACTTTTTGATCATACTCTCTGAAGTGAATGGGCAACTCTGAAAGCAAGACGATGGCAAATGTTTAAATCAATATTAACCCAAGTAAAACTGAATTTGGATCATAACATTTTTTCCATTGAATATTCAAGATGAAGTCCCTGTCCTGACATTGATAAGTGCACATCTACACACTCAATTTTCAGACTGTGATCTAAAATATTTTATGTCAAGGCCTATTTCTAAATATGTATTAAAAAATAACAATATCAAAAAAACAAAAAACGAACCAAAGAAACAACTATTTATTTTACATTTTATGTTGAATTGATTATAATTAGCTTGGAACCAACATTCCTTCTAACTGGTATTACGACATATTTTTATGCCTTGCTGCTTAAAATAACTTTCCTCAGAAAAAAAATCTATATAAAAAGTGGGCTTTAGTATCAGCTATGGATTTTAATTCCAAACACATAGTACTTCAATTACAGATTTGGGATTGGTTTCCAAACTGCTGGCAGTCCAAGTCCAGTGCAGAACTTTACAACATTACCTTCAGTGGCCTAGGAAAACCAAAGCACGTATATACCCACAGATTTCAAAAGTGATTAGGCCAGATACTGTGCACTCTGTCTTTTCAATTTTCAGCTTTCTTCCCCTCTTACATATAGTGGAATGATATCTAAGGTAAGAAAAAGAGAGCTGGAAGGATACTCAGGAACCTATCCGTTTTTACCTTCTGCCTGAAATTGTTTACAATATTTAATTACCATTTTTATCATGTTCCTTCTTACCTGTATTGGTTTGATCTAAATGTAGCTGAGAGATGACAACTTATTTTATTTTATTTTTGAATACAGTGTTGAAGAGAAACAGAGATGGAATGAGTATTGTAACAGTACAACTTCAAAATTTCATTAGCAATGTATTTTCTACTTTAGAGAGAAATTGATGCAAAATTTTTGGGCACCAAAATAGGCAGGTGATTTTGACCAGAGTAGTCAGTTGGGAAGAAGAATGTTTTACATTTACAAGTTTATATACATTGAGAAAGACAAAGAGTCTGACACGAGTTTTTAATAAACACAAAAGCGCAATACAATGGGGTCAGGAACAGTGAGTGGAGAGAATGCTTTCTGAAATTTAGACAGATATGGTGATTTTCCCAACGTATTATTGGTTTCTCCTAGTATGTTATTAACTCAAAATCTTCTGGCTGCCATGAAACCTTTAAATCACCAATGTCTCACTGGTGAAACCCTATACGAGCCTAAAAAAATGAAATTCAGCATTAAATGACAGGGGTTTTGTTCTGAAGGTTCAGCGGTACACTAGATGAAATTTAAGTAAGTTAAAGACTCTAAACCATTAAACAGTCTTACAGCTGAGAGCATAGCTTCTTGAAATTCCATCCAATTTCTGTACTTTCTGAAGGTACTGCAACTGGCAATAGTAAAAAGCAAAAAAATTGAACACAATCAATTTAATAATTCCATGAACAACAAACAAATGAAGATTGGCTGCCTAGGTAGAATACAGTTAATCTTCCATATTATTTAATTTTTAGTAAGCTTGTTATGCAAGTAAGCATGTCATTTAGTAAGCTTACTCACTCCTCTCCACATCCCTCACCCTGGTGGGATGGGGCGACAATGAGGGTAAAAAAGTAACATCTGTGGGTTGAGATAAGAAGAGTTCAATAACTGAAATAAGGTAAAATATAATGACAATACTGCTAATAATAAGTGAAGTACAATACAATTTCTCACTACCTGTTGACCAATGTCCAGCTTGGTCCCAAGGAAAGATCAGCCCCTTCCAGGTAACTCCCCTCAATTTACATTTTGGGCACGATGTCCTAGATGTCCTATGCCATGGAATGTCCCTTCGGCTAGTTCAGGTCAGTCTCTTGTGCACATCCTCACTGGCAGAGCATGAGACACTGAAAAATCCTTGACTTAGGTACATTACTGCTTAGCAAAAGCTAGAACATCAATGTGTTATCAATATTATTTTCATACTAAATCCAAAACACAGCACTGTACCAGCTAGTAAGAAGAAAATTAACTCTATCACAGTTGAAACCAGAATAAGGCCTTACGCTTCATCAGCAGTATTTTTGTTGAAGCTTCTCTGACAGCCCTTTACTTTAATAAAATGTGCTGGAACTTAGCCTTCAAGACCTTTATCCCTTGTTCAATTCCATCCAGACTGGATACTTGAATTCAGAAGTTACAGAAGAATAAGTTCCATGTCACAGAGTGGAACAAAATTCATTTATTCAGGAAATTTTGCTATGGTAACTTCTTATTCTAGATGTCCAAATATTTAAAACCATATGACCATATTTTAATTTTAAATGCAGAATCTTATGGAATTTTGCCTCACAGAAAACATTTCTTTTGTTTCAAGAGAAAATTTTAAAAGCATATGCGTGTTCAGAACATTTCTAGGGAATATGAGTGCCATAGTTTCCACAGTTCTTTCTACAAGAAAGATCCTTCTGTCTTGCTACAGGAATTGTTTTAGACATTCTTTTACTTAAACCAAGTTGTTTATCATTAAATCACATCTTCTTAGTCTAAACTTTAGTATTTTATACATAATACAATAACAGCATTATCTCAATAGCCTTCCTATTTCCTGTTAAATTCAAAATATGAAGCCAAAAAAAAATCCTGGAGTGACAGCAATATTCAGATTTATGCTAACCAGACCTACTGCAGTGGAAGCTGCAGGGGAACATTTTTCACCTAAGTGAAAGAAATTAAAAACCAAGAAACAAAGTGAGAAGAGAAAAAAAAAAGAAACCAGAGCACTAGAGAACTGAAGAATACGATAACCAATGTTTTCTCCAAGATGACTGGTAAGCAGATGATTTCAGTACTATTAAAAAATAAAAAAAAGAGGTGAATGGGGGACAGAGTTCCCTACAAGCTATTTACTGAAATTCCAAATCACAGGTAGGATATCTAGTCTTCATTGCCCAAGTGAGTTCTATTATTATCTTACATAACCCAATTTAAAAAACACAGTGTGCTGGTTTAAAGTTTAACAAGCAGGAGGAATTATCCCCACAAAAATACCTTTGAAAGATTCCAAGTCAGAGCTACAATTTAATAGGATAATTACAAGAAAGGCAATAGTACAGGGACACTGGCTTAAATTGACCAAGCCAGAATATGACCTGACAAACTGTTGGTCAGGGTAGTGGTAGCAGTCTGATTAAAGGGTGGCTACAGTCCTGTTGGAGTGATGGAATGTGGTCTTGTCAAAGCAGTGATTCTGTAGAAAGGTCTGGTTCTTCTCTGGAGGTGGTTGTCAGGACCTCTTGTCCTCTGGGTATCCAGTGATGGGATTGTGGTGTCCCAAGCCCCAGATTATCTACAGGCAGGAATGTTTGGTACCTCCCCCAGGGTGGGGATTTTCACAATGGGGTGGTGTAATTCTATGAGCTGCTCTAGGGAGTCCTTGGTGGTCCATTAGCAGAGATGACCCCCTCGGAGTGGCAGCTGCATCCCTGGAGGGAGTCATCACAGTTGAATCATGGCACAGATAGAGAAACACTTCTCCACCCATTTTAACAGCTCATCAGAAGGTAATAAAGATGGTGGTAGAATACATGGCTACACCTTACATTGTAGCCCAAGACAAACAGTATGACACAAAAAAACCCCAAAAAAACCAAAAAAAAAAAACCCACCACCACATCCCTAAAACCCCAAAACAAAAACAAAACCAACAAAACCAAATAAAAACAAACAAAACCAAACAAAACCACCTCCTACTGCCCCCCACCCCTGACAAATAACAACACTTCCACTAAAACTGGTAATTTTATTGCTACTGTAAAATTCAAGTACTAGAAGCCCAAGTGTTCCCCCATAATCTTACAGGTTGACACATATGTGAATTTCTGTCCTATAGGGAGTCCTATCTCATTCAGAAATTTGTCAGAAATTAATTATGATTAGGTAATTAGAAATTATCACAATGCCCATGTGTACATTTTGAACTGAAGATCACTCTGAGAATCCTGTTATTTTCTACTATACTTTTTAAACTTCATAGATATAATTCCATAGTTGTTGGTTGATATTTTTCATTATATTTGTCAAACTGTCATAAGAAAGCAAGACAAGTAAGTGGATTTTTAAAAACACACTAGTCATCTGTACCTCATGTTTGAAGTGTTTTATAAACATTGCTGTTATCACATCTTTTGCTGCATGGTGCAATCGATAAAATCAAGGTTACAGCTGGCAAGTTATGCAAAAGTTTCACCATGCAAAATTTGTCATTCATATCACACTATAAGAACTAGTATTTATTTACAATAATTTGTATTTTAAATATTATCAAATTTTCAAGCTATTCCAATAGTGTCTTTCCCTTCTATATCCAAGGAAGCACATAAAAAAAATATTGCTTTTATATGGCCCAGTAACCTTGTTTGAAACAGTTCCTTATTATGTGTAAGATAGATGCTTAGCAGATAGAGTTTATTAAAATTAAATACTTACATTACAAAAAGAAAGTTGCTTAATAGGAGAACAGATGGCTAATGGGCTGTGACTAGCCACAAATGGATTGTGAATATTACAGCAAGAATCTATCAACAGATAGGAAAATGATTCTGGACAAGGATGGATTGCCTGGAGTCAGAACACAATCTAATTTTAAACCCTTTCATTTTGATTTTTACATTTTTTTCTTTCAAATAATACGAACAATATGATGGAGTCACTTTGCTGGAAACAATTGAACAGAACTGACAAATTCATAATGCTTCAGACCATGAAATCCCAATTGGTCCAATCACAGATACATTTATCATGCCTGTAGAGATATTATTATAGTTACAAGTTATAGCCTTTCCCACTGTGATAACTCCTTCTTTGAAATTGGTGAGTTTTTCAAAATAATCCACTCAACTTTTTTCAGAAGACCCAGTAAAATAATTTTTTAATCAGAAAGTTCTTTTGTAATTTAATTTTTCTTCTTAAAAATGCACTTGAGTAGCACTCTAATAGAGTTTTTAACATAAAATAGTCCACCTAAAAGCTTTGTTCTGTGTCTGTTTTGACAGTTTTTGCACCCAAAGGTCAAAGCAAATGTGACTAAATTCACACATAACCACTCTCTGCATAAAGAGCTTTCTTTTATGTAATGAACACCAGTCTGCTTTGTTCCTATAAATTTTTCTAAGGATTTAAAATGTTGGCACAGGAAACCCTGACTATTTTATTCTTTCTCTCAGTTCTTAGAACCAGCCTAAGATACAAAAGCTGTCCAGGACCATATAGTAAAAAAAAAAAAAAAAAAATCAC
>VXBC01004318.1:519840-541349 GCA_013399945.1 Ploceus nigricollis
AAAAAAAAATCACACTAAGTTAAACAGCTGGATTTATTAGAAATATTTATATGAATTTATTTAAGCCTAATTGGGCTGCATAATTAATTCCTGGTCCTGTTTCAGAAGCTGTCTTTCACTTTAGAGGTGTAAGAAACTGTTAATATTTTTCTAGTACAGAGATAAACAGAAGAGTTTATGTAACAGGAATAAATCAGAAGTAATTTCTCTTTGGATTAAATACTGTCTGGCAGAGGAACATCCCATCTTCAATTATAGAATTCTAATGATGGGGAATCCACTAAAATCATAATTAATCAATGATTCACAGGTAAAATGTGCTACTGTGTCTTAGTCGAAGTTTAACTTCCAAACATGGGCATTCACAATATTTTATTTCTATCTAAAAGATCAGTTCATTCTGGGCTAGCTGTAGTCGACCAATCACTGAGTGGTTCTCTCTGAGAAAAAAAAACCCAAAAAAACCCAGGCAGTTTGAGCTCACCAAGTTAATGCTTTTTTTTTTCCTTTTTAACTAATGCATCTTCTCAGTACCTTCTAAATTTTCAATATAGTTATTTTGAGCATAAACACAAAAAACCGGAGTATTTCCATTGGAACCAGGATAGCAGGATACACAGAATACTCAGTTTTCTTACTCGCTTTCTCTAGCATTTACCGTTTTTTTTAAGAAACAGTTTCATAGTACAAACCACTGTTCCAATAGACATCTGACTATCTTCAAACCGTTGAGAGTTGGTTTGGTTTGGTTTGGTTTTTGTTAAGTATTCACACCTATATTTTGTAAATACAGCCTGTAAAACTTTTTTTAATGATATAACTTTATATTAGGGAGTAGTTCAACTGAATCTCATACTGCACATTACATAGTCCAGGGAAAATATATTAAAACCAATCTTTTTGTTATTTTATCAAATTCTATTCACACTCATTTCCCCACATCCAAAATTTGGGTAACATACAACTACAGATATCTAATGCAAAAAAAGTCCTTAATTACAATTACATGTTTGAGAATTTGAAATTTGAAGCTAAAAAAATAGTGAATTAGGAATTTTTTCTTTAAATTCCTTGTCCTCAAAACTCCAGTTTGTCTTGTGTGACACCAGTATTACAATGTGAACTGTCAGGATATTAAGTTTTCTCTTTCTTAAAATCATAGAAGATCATTAATTGCATTAAATGCTGATAATCTGCAAAATCAGAAATGATGTTAAAATGAAGATGTAATAATGAGGCTTGAGTGCTTATACCTATGACATCACCTGCAACTTATTTCCTCAAGGGTCTGCAAAGTCCAGTCTAATAATCAGTGCTGAAGTTTTAAAGACCTTCTACTGATTGAATCACAAAATTATAGTTAGGTAGTTTGCTTGCAACAAAAACCCTATAAACAAACCAATAAACAAACCAACCAACCAATTTTGTGAATATCATATATATCAACAGTCTGGATCTTTTTTCCCCACAGAAACAGAAAAATAGTGCATTTAATTAAGTAAATGATAATGCAGAAATGTTATAACTTCATTTTAATTTGTGTCCCCTAGCTGGGATCTTTTATTTTCTAAACTGATTCTAATTATTCCTTATACTCATGGGAAAATATTAGATAACCTGCTGTTCTGGTCTGTCAGCATCTGAACAAAATCTCATGGACATAGTAAAAATATATAAATCCTCTCCAAATAATAATAAATAACACAGTTCTACTCAGTTAAATGAGGGATGGAAGCCTGTCACAAGAAAGAACTTGGGCTGTTTTGAAAATCTAGATAATTCAAGCCTTCTCATATATATTTAGTACCTGCCTAGTTAGTCACGGACAGAATAGTATTTCCTATCCATGAAGCAATGCAATCTAGTTTATAGATTACATAATTATATTTGTCCTTTTAATATTTATTCCAGAGATACTGCTATTCTATGTCCTTCATCTTAGAACCCTTCTCACTTCAATAAGATGATCAAGAGGTCCTTTTCCAAATACCTGTTAAATGCAGCTCTTAGGTAGCATTCTCCTATACTTATAAACATCCAAAAAGTACTATATGGTTGGCAAACCTGCAAAAAGAAGGTTTCTGTGAAGGCCAGCTGACGAACTAGACTTTAAACTTTATTATCCAGAATGTTCCAACACGGTCCAAGGAAAAGGAAGATTAGGCTAATTGGAGGTAGTACTTAACAATCAAACTGCTTCTAATCTTCAAAAGTGACCTCTGCTTCTTCATGCTTATCCACGGGTTTAAGCTAAAAATTTTTACACCCATTGTGTCAATGATCTCTTTCTTATAAAGAGTAAAAGCATGTTCTCATGAGTATTGCAGAGCTGCCCTCAAAGCAGGAGCCTTATGTGAAGTATGGGATGGAGGAGAGAGCACCTCCTTTTGAAGACTTAAGGGTGAATCATGTGCCTTTCTCAGCTCACTTGTCTGAAGCAGCACAGTGGGAAAGGATTAATAAAACCTAGCTCGTCCAAACTTTCTCTTTGAAATTCTAAGCTGCTTACTATAAGAACCTTAGGAGTAGTCTTGCTCTCCTTGATCTTCTGTACTCTGCCCTCAGATGCACATGCTCAAGTAAGAGTTAAGAAAAACTTTGGCCATAAGAATACCTCAAACTTGCAACTAGCTTGACTTTTTCTTACTCAGAACTCTCTCAATAGGGACTCAGAGTTCAGATTAGTAGTTGCTTCCAGTCTGCTTTCTTCTACAGCTGCAGGTGATTGCTATAGCACACAGAAGTTGAAGAGGATGTTTCCAAGTCATAGAGTAGGACAACGGACTGAAATAGAAAAAACAGGCCAAGGGTTACAAGTAGAAGATTAGCTTCCCTTTGTACACCTGACACTGGCCAGAAATCATGAGAGAACAGATTGCTGCTGGTGACACTAGGTGCCGTTCCCTGCTCAGAATTACTGTAATGGAGAAATACTTCAGACACACAGGGCATCATAAAGGACACCTGTGGTAGTACTATGCGTTTGGTTTGGTTTGTGTTTTTTGTTTGTTTGGGTTTTTGTGTTTGGTTTGTTTTTTTTTTTTTGTTTTTGGTTTTTTTTTTTTTTTTTTTTTTTTTTTTTTTTTTGCTAAAAGATCTTAAATCATGTGATATTCCTGCTTTCAGTATGTAAGAGTATATCTGGCTAGATTTTCTGGATTTACTGGTTCAAGACTCCCATCTGTGTTTTTCACAGAACATATCTCCATGAATAAATTTGTAGGAGGACTTTAAAATTCTATGATCCCTATATGCTAAATTTTGTTCCTACTTCACTAAAAGAAGTAGCACACACCCAAAATGTTGCTCGAAGATTTTGACTTCACAAGAAAGGTAAAATGCCCTCCATTGCTTCATGTATAAAACCTCTTAACACAAAATGTTGGCTCCTTCGCACTGTGGACAGATAACCAAATTAACTGCTTTAAATTAAATTCACATAATCTGATGCTCCATCTCCCTTCCTTATTATTTTGTGACTTGTTTTATTCTGTTGACTGAAAGCTGAAGCTGGTGCTAGAGGTCCCAACCTAGAGAAGAAAGAGCTCTTGATCATTCTCAGTATTTTGCACCTCAGGGCTCTATGTGGTTTTTGATCTGTACATCTTTTCAGTTTAATAGCACACCATGTGATTGCTTTCCAAGGAGCTTCATATATTAATCACTGCCAACAAGTACAGAAAATCAGGTCATCTTTTCTGTCTAGATATATTGGATGCACCATAGATTTCTTTTCATTGTAGCTCTACAAGCTGCTTTTGTTATGAAGTTCCACAAAGCCTGATAAACTTTTGCTAAAGGATGGTCAAGGAAAGTTGGCTTGATAACTGTTTCTCTTCCCATAGTTCTTTGAGAACTAGGAGACTTTTAATTCAGTAAAAATTTTATGAAATTCTTCATTTTAATTGCATAACAATAGTTTGTTCTGCATGGGTGTCTACCCATGTGAATTTGTTGTGCAGAGCTCTTGCTCATCTCTTACATAAACTTTAGTAGGCACATTTGTTCCAGTCAATTGATAAATATTTCAATAGATTAATGTCAACACTTTAGCATAAACACATGAAAATTAATTGAAACATCCCAGGTGTTACAATGCAGGTGACAGATGCAAAAGTGACATTGAATAGGAAGGGGATAAAGAAGACAAATAAGGAATTTTACACTGTATGGTTTTGTTTTCAGTTTTGATTGGATGTTTCCTAAAAATCCAATAATCCATATATTCATGTAATTCAATAATTTATTTTATTTAAGTCAGAAAAAAAAGTAAATCAGTAAGTGTAGCCAAAGGATTCATTATTCAAAAATCTATATTCACCTTATTTTATTTTTCAGGTTCAGAATTGATCTCAAATCCCTTTTCAGCCCATACCACTTGCAAGAATTTTGATTTCTACAGTACAAAAATTCTCCAGGTGCAACCACTCTTCTTAGCATTAGAACATAATCCTGGCTACACTTCTCATTAGTGAGCATATCACATATTATGTAAATCTCTGATGTCTCCTTATTATATGAAACTATTTGAGATATATTTACTTCATTCTGAAAAGTCTGTTTGACTTGGGGATGTTGGATTGCTGCAATATTCTACGATATCTCTTAAACTAATATATCTCTACTGTGACTATTACCTTCGCCAGGTCATTTCCATTTCCATCTGATAGAGTTACAAGATAATATCAGACTCCAAAGTAATTTGTTTTTATAGTATAGTGGAAAAAATGTGGTCTGTTTTTTGAGAGCTGTTTTGGAATGGGTTTTTGTTGTTGTTGTTTAGGGGTTTTTCAGCACAAACGTTGAAGTAAATAGTAAGTAAATGAAGTAAATAAGTAAATATTTGAAACTGTTTTGCATGTAGCAGAGCATTTAAGATGCTGAGGAGAAGTACTCTTACATCCCTCTTGAGCAGTTTTCATGGTTACTCCATAGGTTCCTTTGATAATATTTTTTCAGCTCGTGGTCCTGTCATGTGTATGATTTTTCAGGATGGCTTCTTAGATTTTAATTTTTTTTTTTCCTTTTAATTAGAAGGTTGTTCTGTCAAAAGCTATGACTTTTGCACGTGCTCTTCTCTTAGGTCAGCCAAGTATTATCTTTTACTAAACCTTTTCCTATTACACTTTGGAAAGACAGTCCATTGCCCAGTGCGAGATGTAAATGTTGTAATTCTTTAATGACACTCAGATCCATTTTGATTTAGGATATGCATTGTATTAACACTGGCAATGCAGCTCAGAAGACCTTTCTAATAAACTACATTACTTTAGGATTGCATGATTTAATGATTATCTTTTTTCTGTGTCAATAATTGGCATATACCAAAGTGATAAAATAAAGGATTAAAAAAGGGATAAAAAGGGTAAAGTATTAAAAATAACTTCAGTATTTTGAAGACTATAGCACATGCTAAACAAAATCAAGAATGCTGCTTTTAGCATTTGCTAAAAGCAAGGGAGCTTTTAGTTTAAGAGAAATAAGAGAAATAATGTGGTTGTGAACACTTTTCATTTTGACACATGGAATGAAAAGAACAACAATACCACTGAGTTTCAGCTTTAACCTCCAGCTATAACTTGCAGCTGCCAAGTTCCCACCCCTACCTCTCTACAAATCCACACAATGTTCACTGTGCAAGTCACTTATTCATTTCCAGTACTGAAGCACATAAGTGACTATTTTATTTTCACTACCTAGAACTTGGTAAAATAAATTAGACAGGAGCAAAATGCTTCAATTCTTGCTTCATCTATGTGTTTTTTTTCTCCCCACTGCATTTGCTAGAGGCTGCATGTGTGAAAATTTTCAGCCTGTTACTTTAGAGTGACAGGGTATCCTGCAGAGTCCTCTCCAAATGGAGAGGACTTCAGATTCTTTAGTCACTCCTTTATCAAAGATATTTCATGTCTGTCACCTTGATACTTTTTCACATGCCTCTAGAATTTCCCATATCACTGAAGATGAAAATATCTCTATGAGTACAGTCTATAAGCTCTGCCTCTGGTGAATGTTTGACTACCCTTTCTGCCAAAATGCAGCTCTAGGTATAAGGTGCAGCAGGATTACTGTGACTTCTAAGAAGTTTATTTTGGATGAATAACATTTCAGAATGTATTCCTGCCAAAGGGTTATCTGTGAATTCTGACTAGCATCCACTCCATATATCATTTGAGTCTGTTCTCAACTATTGTAGCTTGACTTTGGTTTCCAATTTTAGTGGCTCCTGGGACTTTTTATTTATTTTTTCCTCTCGCTAGGTGTTTGTTCTGTGTCCTTTATATGAATTGAAACAATTGTCCTCCCACTAATGTTTATATTAGATAGCTTTACCAGCTTCTTATTCCTTTTATTTACTCAAAAAATTACTTTTATTCTCATTACTTACTTATTAATAGCTGTATTTAGTGTAAAACATCTTGGGGGACTACGTTTTTTTCCGAGTTGCAGCTTGAAAGTTCAGCCATATAGGAGATGAAGATTAGAAGAGTGACCTATATTTGTATTCCATTATTGTTTTCCTCTCTATAGTAAAAGTATAGTAAATAAAATCTGAGTAGCTCCACTTTCTATAACAAATATATTTCAAAAAGCTAAGGCATTCTCAGCATAATACAATAAAATGTTTGTAATAAAAGGACTAAAATAGGCTTCTATAATGTCACTCAAAATACTATGTTCCAGGAACAATTTTTTTGGCTTTACCTCCTGAATGGAAGATGTTCTGTTTGTATCATGATGACATTCATACTTGAAGCACAAGAAGCACACAAATCAGTTTCATAATTCAGATCAGAAAGTCTGTTCCTATAAGAGTACTGAAAACACCAGAGGGGAAATCACTATCCATTTTTTTTTCTGATGCTGACAGAAAATCAAATGGTGTAAGACACTTCTTATCCTAACCAAACTGTTGAAAACAAACACTGATTGACTGACCTACCATTTCTGCTTAGAACTTCTTCCAAAAAAACCTCAAGAAGACTTTGGGAAAATATTATGGTATTATACCAAACAGATCGTACAGTTTTTTAAAATCCCCAAAAATCCAACTCTCACTAAAAGTTAGCTGGAAAGCTTTCGTGAAGTGTAAGCAAGAACAGGCTAAAACCCAGACTGATGACTTGGTTTTCCATACATTTTGAAAATATTTTTGCAGAACGAAAAGAATTTTTACTAAACTCAAGACATTTAAATCTTGGAAGCAAAAAACTCCAACATTATTTTGATTGTGATAAATTACACAATCCAGATTTATAGCAACATATCTGTTTAGAAGTGCATGTCAACAACCCAGTAAATTGTCATCTAGTAAAGTGCAAATGTGGTCATCTATAAACTTATCTCCCAAACCTGCTTCATATTCTGCTATATGTTCATCTGAAAAAATGCTTAACATTTTCCTAACAATTTTCTAAATAATAAGGCAGATTCTTGTTTCCTTCTTCTTCTTCTTCTTCTTCTTCTTCTTCTTCTTCTTCTTCTTCTTCTTCTTCTTCTTCCTCCTCTTTCTCTTCTTTGTCTTTGTACTTATCCTGGTAAAATGGCAATAGCTCAGATTTAGGGCATGTCTAACCTAAACATGACAGGAGTCAGCTGTCTGGGCTAGATGGATGGATGTAGAATTCTGGAATTACCTCTGTTTTGATTTTTTTGGGGGGTTTTGGGGGGTTTTTTGGGGTTTTTTGGGGGGGTTTTTTGTTTGCTTTTTGTGTCTGTTTTTTTTTGGTTTTTTGTTTTTTTTTGTTTTTTTTTTTAATTTAACTATGCTATTTACAATCCCAAAACTGTTCTCATATTGTGTTAGGCACTATAGGCAAATGTCTCTAGCTCAGGGCAGATCACTTGGCAGCCTAGACCTTAGCAATCTTTCTTCTGCACAAAATTCCACTAAAGGCTGTTGGCAAAGAATATTTCCTGGGGTCATACATTCTAAACTTTAAGTCTTACATTTTCTCCTTACAAAGTCCTAATTCTTTCTCAATCCTATTTGGCATAGGTTCCTGCCTAATGTATGTATGTTGTGGCTGAGTGCTCATCTTAAATGCAGAGCTTTTTTCACATTTCTTTACACAAATTACTGCAACTAACATTCCA
Source organism: Ploceus nigricollis (assembly GCA_013399945.1). NCBI lineage: Eukaryota > Metazoa > Chordata > Aves > Passeriformes > Ploceidae > Ploceus > Ploceus nigricollis. The sequence continues at coordinate 527,938 of VXBC01004318.1, forward strand.
TTCAGAGGGACTTTCTATTTCTTTCCATGATTAGGTGCAATTTTCAACTTCTAGAATTACAATCCAAGGTTCTTTTTGATTTTTGAATCTTCACATTGATTGCTATTTTGATAGGCTTCTTCTAAACATAGTTTATACCTAAATCTATTTTGTCTGGATTAGTCACTAATGCCAGTTAAAAAAAATATTTCTCTGTCCCTCACTGAATACAATGACATTGTTTGACAATTCGTGGAACTGGCAAGTGCCAACAGTGGAAGAGATCTTTTGTTTCCAAATACCATGGTGGTGATAAACTACAGGAGAAGACAGGGACTCCTTGGGTTCTGAGCAGAATCTAGCTTTGTCTCAAAGGCAACAGATCATATTTCCTTTGGAACTGGTAACCTAGAAAGAGCCACCACACTTAATACTCATGTCTTGAGTTACTACAGATCCTACTGTTAGATGCCTGTTCAGCCTTTCCATTTCCTGCCTTCAGCAATTGCACCACAGGATACTCTTAAAAGTGAACAGATGCAATAGAAACAGACTTTTGAAAGTGCACTGTACAGAACAGCTTTAGCAAAGAGGTAGGAATAACAAGAAATCCTAGTCCTCATAACACTGAAATCAAGTGCATCTTAAGCACAAGTGGCTTTCCAATCCTGATCTGTAAGGGTGTAGTGTAATTGCATCCTCTTAACACCAGCTCAGAACCTGGGCTAAGGCAGTTTCTAAAATGGGAAAAATAAGCAAATAGTTGGAACAGTGACAGCAGTAGAATAAAACTTACACTACTTTTAAAACAGAGCCACAGGAAATGTGTCTAAATGGTAAGTAATTACATTATGAACAAAGCTTTACTTAAATCATATTTCAGCAGGAAGCTACCCCCACACCAGTCATTCTTAGTCTAGTGAGTCTTGCAGCTCTTAGAGGTCATTCGGAAGTGTTGAATAAATATTTGAAGGCACTGAATACCACTGCATAAGAAATCAGCTCAGCAGGAGATAATGCAGGTTCATACTTGCTCTCATTGAGAGCAGCCCTGCTGAGAAGAACTTGGAGGTGCTGCTTGATGAGAAGCTCAACATGAGCTAGCAATGTATGTTTGCAGCCCTGAAAGCGAGTTGTGTCCTGGGCTCCATCAAAAGCACCATGGCCAGCAGGGCAAGGAAGGGAATTTTCCTCTTCTACTCTGCTTTCATGAGATTCCAGCGGGAGTGCTGCATCTGGATCTGGGCTTCCCCAGCGCAAGAAGGACATTGACCATTAGGAGATAGGTCAGAGGAGGGGCACAAATATGATCAGAGATCTGCAGCACCTCTCCTATGAAGGCAGGCTAGGAGAGCTGGGATTGTTCAGCCTGGAGAAGAGAAGGACCCAGGAAGACCTTAGGACAGTTTTGTTACAAAGGAGGTTACAAGAGAGACGGAGAGGGACTTTTTGCAAGTGCATGTAGTGATAAATCAAGAAGGAATGGGTTTGAACTGTCAGAGGGCGGGTTTAAATTAAATGTCAGGAAAAAAATCTTCACTGTGACAATGGTGAGACACTAGCACAGGTTGTCCAGAAAAACTGTGGATTCCCCATCCCTCGAAGTGTTAAAGGCCAGGTTCAATAGGTCTTTTAACCCCTTGGTCTAGGAAAGTTTTCCCTGTCCATGGCAGGGAGTTTGGAATTAGATGATCTTTAAGGCTCATTCCAAACCAAACCATTATCTGATTCTATGATACATCTTTAAATAAAATGTAGATAATAAGAGAGCATTCCCTAATATGGAAAATCTAAATTCTTCTGTTATAGAAACATAAAATCATAGAATAAGCTGAGTTGGAAGGGACCTACAAGGATCATTGGTCCTGGTCCAACACAACACACCCCAAGAGTCACACCATGTGCCTGAGAGCATTGTGTAAACACTCGAACTCTGTCAGGCTAGTGCTGTGACTACTGCCCTGGGGAGCCTATTCCAGTGCCCAACCACCCTTCACCCTCTGGGTGAAGAACCTTTTTCTAATATCCAACCTAAACCTCCCCTGACAGCTTCATGCTCATTCTCGGAGTCCTGTGCCTGATCACAAGAATGAAGAGATGGGTGCCTGCCCCTTTGCCTGCCCTCAAGAGGATGTTAAAGACCACAATGAGCTTTCCCCTCGGTCTCCTCCAGGCTAAACAGGCAAAGTGCCCTCAGCCACTCCTCATATGGCTTCCCCATTTTTGGGGAAGCCTTTGCCTTTCACCATTCTCATGACCCTCCTTTGGACACCCTCTAATAATTTAATGCCTTTTTTATATTGTGGCATCCAAAACTGCCCCCAGCACTGAAGGTGATGCCTCCCCAGAGCAGAGCAGAGCAGGACAATCCCCTCCCTTGCCCAGCTGGCAATGCTGTGCCTGATATACCCCAGGACATGCCTGGCCCTCCTGGCTGCCAGGGCACTGCTGACACATGTTCACCTCTCCCTCAACCAGAACCCCCAGGTCTCTTTCCACAGCACTGCTCTCCAGCCTCTCATTTCCCAGCTATACACACAACCAAAGCTGACCCATTGCAGGTGCAGAATCTGGCATTTTCCCTTGTAAACTTCACAGGAATGGAGATTGCCCATCTCTCTAATTTGTACATGAAAACTGAAATCCTACTTTTAATCACTCTGGCTCACAGCTTCCTTTTGCTTCCAAAGCAATTCAGCTTTAGAAGATGTTAAATATCATATTTTTTTTTACCAGATCTCTCTGGAAAATCTTCCTATTTATCTTCTTTTAGTTACAGGATTTCCGTTAAAACAAAACCCCAAATATCTGATACTTGATACCTACCAAGGCTTTCAACATATTTCTCTAACATTTTCAATTAAAACATTCATAACATCTCTAAAAGGTAAATGTTGTAATATGTTCCCTGATATAGATTAAGAAAGAGAATCAAAATAAATTTAGATTAAGTAAAAAATAATCTTAAAAAAAAACCAAATACCACACCATGTTTCTTTACAGGTTAGACTTTTACTCTTTTAACACTGAAGAACTACCCAAAGTCATCCTTCTTACAGGCTGATATGGCTGAAACTTGGTATTAATTTAATTTTACTCCAGCATAATGAGTCACAGACTAATTTAGTAAATCCTGAGCTGTATTCAGATCTCTTTCAAAATCCAAGTGAAAAAACACCCATTATTCCAGGATGAAGCTAAAGAAAAACAGAAATAGTTTTGAGGGCTGAATATAGACAGGTTTTACTGACCTTTATACTGGGAAAAGTAGGGACAGGTCTGATTATTTCTACTGCACACAGAATATGAATGAACCAGGAAATCCCTATTGAATTTTAGAAGTCATCTTTGCAACATCTCTGAGGAATAAGAGACTTCATTTAATATCCAGTTAATATTTTTAATGCAATCATGAATAAGATACTAGATTTTGTTTTAACAGAAGTCTAGTTAACTCAAATGCGTAATACTCAGAACCAGGCTGAGAAATCAGTGCATTACTAGACCAGCATAAGTCATATATACATCCAAGCATTTAATAAGCTGTTAAAGTGTTCTGAGGTATTGTCATACCAAACCTTTAACTTTTTAGTAGCTGTGATCAAAGGGCCTGCTAAAATTTCCTGTGGGTATTTCACCTTAAGATTGCACATTGTTACAGACTGACAAATCCCATTCTGTCCTGCTCTCAGAGCCAAATTCAATTCTAAACCTTTCCATCTTATCATTCACATCAAAAGTTCATAATGAATGAGGCTGGAGAACCCTCAGCAACCCTAAGCAACACTTGCTTATATATATATTTAGGCTAGATATATCATGATGCTTTCTTGGAGGACTCTTAACACCTACTGGTGACACTGGCTAATAATATTGTCATGCAGCTCATCATTCAGACTAGCATAAATCAAATAAATGTAGAGTGTTTTTTCTACTTAAAAATAGTACAGCTAGATTAAATTATTCTATTCCTGAGTTGTTGCTACCTATATAAAGGCTTTCTTCAGAATATTAATTTCCATAAATCCCAATTCCAATGCACAGGTGCAGATTTCAGTGATTCAAAACAAATATAATTACTACTGTTTCATTACAGAATGTGTGGAAGATTAGTTTTCCAAGGAATGTCTTGTATTTTTTACCTTCATTTTTAACACATGTAATTCATACATGTACCAAAAAACCCCACATCTTCATGACCAGAAAACTTTCCTGGTATTTCACGTGTTTGTTTTGAAAAACAACCTCACATCCAATTTCACATCAGGACACACAAACATCAGGTCAGACAACTTTTTAATTAATCGCTTCAATTTTTGCGGTTCTTATTACTTTTAATAGGTGACAAAGGAAAACTTTGCATTCTGACTGTATTTTGGTCATAGTATTCAGATTATTTCTATATATAAAGTCTAGAGAATGTGACAAGTATCCTTTGGCATGATGTTTTCAAGAAGACATTTATAGATCCACTAGGTAATATAAAGTATTTACAGAAAATGGTATGAGATATGCTCAAAAATAAGAGCAAGATGGCAAGAGTATAGCAACTTAACAAAGGAGGCAAACTTCCAGACAGTCATTTTCATTTCCAGCTCTCTTTTAGATACCCTAGTAGAGAATACAACTATAGAAAACATCGCACAAAAGTAGCCAGCTCTTTCAAAAAGTAGAGGTATGAAAAAATGTGTAATGACAAAATAGTCCATTTGTCTTTATCTAACATTTCTTGCTGGGATAATATTAATAGGGTGTTTTTAATAGATAAAAGTATTTGAAAATATCAGTAATAAGAGATGGATTTTGTTCCTAGGCAGTGTTATTGTGGTATAGAACCTGAATTTTTGTGGATGGCATTCCTGATTATTTATCCACAATACTGTATAATAACTTAATTATTTTAAAACCTTTGCCTGTGACAGCTTAATCTCTTTGGAATAGGTTTTCTGGAGTCACCTTTTCCATAGATCTCCCAGCTTTTACTTGGGAATGAGTTTATTAGCAAGTAACAATTTTTTGGTAATGATCAGTCTTTCCTGTTTAAAGTTAGGCTTTAAAGCTTAGAAAGAATTCATTTATGATTTTGGGGGATGAGTGTAATAAAACATCACCTCTTCTAGCCCTAGTGTCTTTGATTTAATGTGATAATGTCCTACAAATAGAAGAACTATTTCTGGTGAATAACACCTAAACTACAGGTAATGTGCCAATGAAGTTTCAGGGTTCTAACTTAGACAAATGGAGAGTAATCTCTCAGACAAATAAATTGTATCATCTATAAAACATGGACTCTACTTCAGTCATAAATAATACCACTGAAGTAATTGGGGATTGCTTCTGGAAAATCATTCTGTGACATGCACTTCAAAGATTAATTTGGAAAAGAGCGTTACATTAACAATCAGTTCTGCTGTCCAACAGCCTGTGATTTTTCCACAAAGTTCTCAGCTTTAGCATCTCTTTCCTGAGTGAGAATCCAATCCTGATTTAATTCAGTGGGTTTAGTTCACATAACACAGATGTACAGGTATTTTAAAGAGTTATACAGTTTGACTGCTTGAAAGCTTATTTTGAAAACTTCTAGCATTTATCTGATTCAAGCTCTCAGCACTCCCATCCAATAGCAAAAGGCTGAAAAAACCACATGGCCTAACCATATCTTCAGCCTGGTGTCTCCAGTTTCTCTACATACTGCCCAGCTGGTGTTAGAGTTGAAATTGTGGCCATCAAGACAGTTGCAAGATCAAAGCTAAAGCCTTGGGAACATAGTCTAGAGATAAAAAAGCAAGAGGTAATAAAATTTACTTATATGAGGTCTCAGTAGGGTAACCTCCTAAGCAAAATACTAAGCCAGCCCCGCAGCTCACTGGCTTGTGGAAATGCTTCAAGGTAGCTGCAGGATTGCCAAAGCCTCATTGTTGTTCTGCAACCAGTTCAGCTTAACATGAATAACTTAACACTGATCCGGGTCCCTGGTTTGCCTGACTTACTGGTCTAGCCAGTCCACTAGCCAATGCATATATACGGTAAACTCGGATAGCCTCTGACAGGGTCTCCTCTGGAAATAAGTGTTGGCTCATTTCTATTTATTCTCCCACTGACATCCACTGTATTGAAAAACAGCTTCAGATTGAGTCCATATTCTTTCTATCTGTGATCTGAGTTCCTATGGAAAGCTTGATCTTTTGTTTGTATTTTTTTCCTATACCTGATGATTTCAGAATACTTAGCAGAGCAAGCAGGTGTTTCAGAAAGAAATGTCATGTGAAAACAGGTGTTCAAAAAAGAAAGAAAACAGTGCAGAGTACCTAATGATTTTTGATTAATGACTTGAATTTTCCATCTGCATAAACAACTCCTGCTTTTAAGAATATGTTTACAAGGATTTATTTTCTTTAATTTTTCTTTTTTTTTTTTTTTTTCTGACTTGAATAGATTTACTAAAACCCCAGTTTTTGTACATTTTCTGGATTCAGGAGCCCAGTGAGGAGGCTTTGGCAGTGAGGAGCTACAGGACCGGCCTCTGTAAGGAGAGGCTAGGACTGCCCTGTGCTGGACACAGCTAATTCCAGACAGCTCTGTAACAGACCCAGTGCACAACATGACTGAGCCCATCAGCTCCAGGTGTGGCGCCCTGGGGCAAGCATATATAAGAAAGGGCGGAAAACACTACATGGTGAGAGGAGCAGACAACATAGGGAGACAGAAAAATAGCGAGATAGCACCCTGCAAAGCCCAAGGTCAGAGAAGAAGGAGGGTCTGCAGGATACAAAGCAAAGATTGCTTTCTAGTGTTTGGAAAGGGGCCCATGATGGGTCCAGTGAACATTTCCTCAGGGAGCTGTGGCATCTGGAAGGACAGACACCAGAGCAGGAAAAATGTGTGAGGAGTAGGAGTTCCAGAGAGAAGCTGTTATGAAATGACTGCAGACCCCTGTGCTTTTCCAGGAGCAGAATGGGCAGCAGGGGTAGGAAGAAAGGTTGAGAGTGAGGGCATGAACAAAAATCTGGAAGATAGGGAATAAAGACATTTTGTTTATTATCTTTGATTACTATCATCCCCAAACTCTTCTATTTGGCATCAAATTTATTTTCTCCAAGTCAAATCCGCTTTGCCTCTGTCAGTAACTAATAAGCCCTCGCTCTGATTTTATCTTGACCCACAAGCTTTTCCATCATAGTTTCTTCTCCTGTCCTGTTGAGGAGGAAAGATGGGTGACCAGATTGGAGTTTTATATTTAATCAAGGTCAACCCAGCAAAATCCTGTGCTAAGCTTTATTTTAGGAAACAGGAAACAAAATAACTTTTTCTAAATGAAGTTTTCAACCACAAGACATATGTTCTAGACTCATCTTGCTAAAAAACTATGTACAAACAAATTTTTCCTGCTTTTTGTCAAGAAACAAATTAACAAATATTATCAATTCTGTCCCCTAAGTACAAAAAATCTGATAACATCATTTTTGTCTGTTTCTGATTCTAAGATAAATGGATTATTTTAGTTTCACTCAATCTAAAATGTATAAGCAAAGTTCCTTTGAAGTCTATGGGGGTGCTTTTCTCAATATTGCCTAAAGTTACTTTAGAAAAAAAAGTGTTTGAAGTTCTACAGGATTGGATCCAGAGGGTGCTGTCATTTAATGAGAGAATATTCTTCACCAGGTAATATATTACCTTACTGAATACTTTCTTCTGACATTTTGCATGAGTTATGATAATGTTTTCTAGAAATTAAAATATAAAAATTTTCTTGTTCTTTAGATTTATTGAGCTTAAAACATGTATCATTAAAGAAAGCATAACTGTAAGTATACAATACCTATTTCTGTTATGAATCGTCCATCACATATGTTATCAAGACCAGAGACCTGCTACCTGAAGTATGCTAATTTGACAGAACTATGTTCCTGATTAGCAGCTAAATAAGGTTTTCCTTTAAAGCTCTCCAATGTCATTTAATTATTCACTCAACACAGTTTTCACTTTCCTTGATAAATGTATAAAATCTTAAAAAAAATCTCAGTTAGTTAATGTTTAAATTCACTGAACAAGTATACCATGGATTGCATTGTGTCATTTTTACAATGTATTTTAATGTTGAAAATTATAAACAGAGCTGATTTTTTTTTTAGATGTAGCTCCCTCTATTTATTCCTTAAGGGTGTTTGTTCATCTTTTAAGCTGGCTTATTTTATCAGACACTTGTATTTTCTTGGTTCTAGTTAAGAGGTGAAGAAACAAGAATCTTTTCTGACAATTGAAATATCTAGCCACTAGGATAATATAAACATGTATTTAAGGAAACAAAAAGTACTACAGTAAAAGCTACCATTTTAACAGTGGCAGATTTCGATTTTAACAAAGTGTTTTCAACCCTTAGTAATAACTGTGTGCCTTCCAGCTACAGAAAATAACAATGTTGTTAAGTCTAGAATATAAATACAATTTTTTTGTCAAGTAGAATTCATTTCAGGACCACCTGGAGCCCTAATAGACACGAGAACAGTTCCAGTCTTTAGATTGTTCTGGCCATTACAGCAGAAGAACATAAATGAGTAATTTACATACTTGTCAACATCTGAGCGGTAAACATGCATGCCTGTTTTGGAAACAGGACACGGTTCTGAAGGAAAACACAAGTTTGACAGCTTCTAGATCTTAATTCCAGCTTCAGTTTCATTAAATGAGATTTAGATTCTACATTACTTACATATTTCAATTGTCTAAATTTTCCTTCATGCTGTTGCTTTATGTCATATTTTTATTTGGTTATTTTTCAATAATTATGATGAAAAAGGATATCAGTACATATAGTACTGTATCTTTATTTGTCTAATGGACAAAGCTTTAGAAAAATCAGTTAAAGTGAAACATTCACAGTCTTGTGAAGTTACTTATGATTGGTCTCATTTTAACTCCATAAGCTTCAATAAAGTTAATTGAAGCTGTCTAGAAATGATTAATGATGAAAGAAATTAAGTTGGAAAGCCATACCTGAGAGAGTAATTTATAAGGCATATTTCCACAGGCTTGACTAGCAGGAGATCTAAACAAATGGAGACACTAAAAAAGTGGTCAAAGGATATCTAGACATATCTATGGCAATGTCAGCAGGAGCTACATGACATATCTATTTAATATTGAGGCTAGAGAGGCCCAAATTTTAAGTGTCCCATTATCTTGTGGGATACTCAAACCAAGCTAAACAATAAAAACTACACACAACATGAAAAAGCTTAATAACAGGGAAGAAGGTGTAATGGGTCACAGTCCAATCTTACAATATCACCACATCACTCAATTCTTTTGTCATCTGTGTTTAAGTAGAATTTTCTGACATTTATTACTCACTCCTTTATGATGGCTATTTCAAAACCTCCTTTTTTTCCTTATTACACTTCCAGCCCAATAATCAGTAGTTTATACCAATTTGTTCCAGCAGCTTTTTTGTTTTAATAGCTATTTTGCATCTTCAGTATTAGACTCTCTTTCAGCACAGGTTTACAGGTTTTCTCTCTCAGTCAGTGTTTTGATCTTTGGTTAGCTCTTTGGTCTTTGCTTAAATCCACCATTGCTTAAATCTTCACAAACAGGCTGTCTCTCTGCCTTTTGGCAACTACTGCCTCCCCCCTCCAGAAAGGATGGTCTGACTCGTTCAAGTGAAGTCTGATCACTGCCTTGCACAGTACTTTTCCTTATAAAATAGCAATATAAAAGGTGTTATTTCTAGACACATGAAGATCTTCTTTCCATGTTTGCAGCTGTTTCTTTATAATAGGAAGTTTACCCATCCCTCAGTATTTCCAACACTATTGGATTTCATGTCATTCAGTTTTTCCAATACCATCTTTTGAAGGACTCAGTAATGACAGTACTACCAAGCTATTTTCTATGAACCAACGTCTACTTTTCTTGCTCTGGAACCAGGACAATCTATAGAAAATAACTGCTTGCATTTCTACTTTACAATGCTTTCTAAAAGACTGACAAATATCCAAGAATGTCCAGCCTCTGGAGGATTAAAACAATGCACCACAGTATGAGTTCTGAATTCAAGCTCTTGCTCCAAGCTTTTTGGAGGGGGAATCAAAACACACTCTAAAATATTATCAAGCCTTTGTCTGATGTCTTAGAAGTTAAGACCTTTTGATCACTTTTCTTATATTAGCTAGAATGTTAATAGTGATTTCTCCTCCATACTAAAAATACTTTGTCAATGGTAGTTTAGATCCTCTTGGGTTTTTTGTAACTAAAGGGAAATATTATATCGGATAAGGCTCTGTGAAAATACTTAGTCTGGTTTGATGGTCTAATTTCCAGATTTATCCAGTATCTTTGCCTAGTGCTCACTGAATCATGTACATAAACCAGCTTGGGCCAGAAAAAAACTTAGTTATCTTCAGAGTTCATTCCATTATGAAGTACAGACATATCCAGTTTCTAGATTTAAACCCATATTCCCTTTAAATCAGGTCTAAATCAGGGAAACGACATGTTTAATACAACTGACAAATTTCAAAGGTTTTACCAAAATATCAGCTTCTTTTACTTTTCCATGATCCTTCTATTTTGATATCAGTCAACTTCTAAGTTTTATGTGTTCTTAAACATTACACTGACAAAACTGTGTGGTTTTGTTCTTAATTCCTCATTTTCCTGCAGTGATTTATTATGTTTTTGTTGTTTTAGTTTCCTATATACTTTCATAATACTTTAATAGAATACCAAAAAAAAAACCCCAAAACAAAGTTAAATAAATGCAATCAACATACAACAACTATCTAATCTTTTTAACACTTTAATAAAAGGATTGAACAGCCATCTGTGGGGATGCTCATCTAATTGCCCTTCCACCTATTCACCTTATTTTGTAAAAAGAAAAGACAGCAGAAACTATAAACTTACATTAGACTTCAGATTGCTTTTGTTTCTAGAGTACAGTCACATGAGATGAATTTAAAAAATAAAATAAAAGTGACTATCTCCAGCATGATGAAAAACACCCATATTCTCAAAATTCAGTTCTTCCCATCTGACTCTCACTGATAAGGCAACACGAAAATAAAATTTAATTAAGACCAAGAATGTATACAGCTGATACTACTATTAACAAATAAACAGACTCCAATTCTTTTAGTCCCAGGGGAAAAAGCAAAAAATTTAGTGGAACCTTCGTTGCTTTCTTATAATCAGCTTTCAAAATATAAAATTCAGTGTCTGAATTCCTTATAGTGATTAACACATTCACGCTGATTTTCTGCTTCTTCCCTGCAGATACATTGCAGCAATGAGTCTTTCATTGTTCATTTGACTAACTACACAGCCAGCTATTACGCATCACTTTGAAGCTTTCATAAAGTATGAGAGAGAACATTCTTTTAAAGTACTTTCAGTGCCTGCCAATTGGATAAATACATGCATTTACTGTCATAAATACAGGCAAGGTTTAGAAAATGAGGGATATTATAAAATGTGTTGCTACATTTTTGCAATTTTTTGACAGTTTTACTCAAGGTATATGTGTCAGAGTGTGACAGAGGTGTTTTATACAGAGAATGAGTGTTCCTAGGGAAACAGGGTTCCTTTACAAACCTTAAATATTCTCAAAAAAAAAAATAGTAGCCCATGCTTTTAAGAATGAGCTGGAATGGTTTTTTATTTTCTGTAGAATAAAAGTTGACTATACTACTTGGATTTTCTCTACTTTAAAAGCAGATCATATACTCATTTGCATCTACTTTATCTCAACTTTGAATAGTCCATTACATTAATGTGTTTGCTTATTTTTTTCCCAAGTCACCTTTAATTCTTTTTCATTCCTTATTCATACTTGCATCTTGATATTCAATATGCAGTATAAGGCCAATCTCAATTCTTTAGTTCTGAAGGGAGAAAATTAATTCTGTGTTACACACATGTTTTATCAATAAGATTATTTGCTTTTAGCTTTCCACTACTTGAAGTGCTGAGGGTTTTTTAGTCAGCTTATTTTTGCTTCTTCACTTTTCTGGCTTTCTATTTTGTACAGAGGGAAATCTAGTTTCTACCAACTAGATTCGTATCTAGAACCTAGTTTTCACCAATTTGGAAATTTTTTTTCCTGCTTTGAGAGGCAGACTGATGAAGTGTAAAGCAAAAAGTTTAAAACCAATTTATGTCATAATATTATTTCACATAAGAGATAATCAAATTTTAAAAAAGAAAGAAATTATTATTTTTACAATTGAGGAGCCAACCTCATTTTTAAAAAGTCAGTGACAAATTTTCATTATCCTTTGCTGGAAAGATATTTTGTTCTCTGTTCCAGATTAGACTGGTTTGAGGACAGTGGTTTCAAAAAGTCCTAGTGTCCTAATTGAAAGACTCAAGGTCTGTTGTTGCATTTCTCAGCTGAAAATCCTGGGTGTTCTGCATGAAAAATAAATTCCTTATAGGTGGTACAAGTCCTCTGTTATTAGCAAGTATTTGACATCTCCTTGGCTCCTAGTACTCTACTGAGAGAATAGTTTCTAGCTTTTTTCCTTTTATTTTCATATTTCCATAAAAAAATTAAAGAGACAAAATTTCTTCTTTTGCTTCCCTAACTGTATTTACATGACAAAAAGTCCTTTATGTTCTACTGGGTAAATTGTGAAATTTCATGATTGTTCAAATATGTAGTTAATTACAGATAACAATGGCTTAAGAGGAATTTTCCTAATTTACAGCTCAAACTATTCCTTGATACATATTTTATTTACATATACGACCTACAAATAAGAAATAAGCATATTTTTAAAATAAATAAATAAGATCAGATCTATACCTAAAATTTACAGAAGCCTGGTAATTGTAGTGTCACGTTATCAGCTTGGTCCATAGCCCACACGTGGTGTTTTGATGCCAAAGTGCATGAAGTGAACAGATTAGAAGAAAGAGTTCCTACTGTTTGGAGAGTCCTGAAAATATCTGTGCCTGGTAGGAAATGTGAGGGACAAAGTGTTCCTCTTCAAAACAACTTGTCTTGATTTAGTATTTTAAAGTGTGAGCTTTAATTAAAAGAAAAGAATCTTCAATGACTAATTGCTATTGACACCTAAATATATTCTTACTTAGTAAATAAGTGACTAAAACCAGCTTTTAAACAACACCTATTTCTTACAGCATTCCAAGGCATTGAATGCATCTCCCAGCAGGAGCTGATGTTTTAATGATATAATGCCATACCTCCTATAAAGAAGAGTAATGTCAGGAAGCATTGTAGGAAAAATAATTTATCAAGACTTGAAAAGCACTGTACCAATAGATTCAGATAAATCTGACTTCCACTTAGGTTTTAAAGGCAAGGTTTACTTTCTTTCAGATCAATTAAGCCTCTCTCAATCACTTTTTTAGGACAACAAAATTAGAACCAGCCTTTTAATGATACTGTGATGCTGGTTCCTTTACTGTGT
>VXBC01004318.1:549444-588189 GCA_013399945.1 Ploceus nigricollis
AGTAGCCATTTTGGATTAGTGTATCTCCAGAAGAAAACTAATAGGTAAGGGTAAGGATTTTTCATATTTCCCTAGCTTGGCTACATTGACTATGTAGAATATTTAGCAGAGCTGGAATAAATGAATAGGGTTATTATTAAATTGATTTCCTAGCCAGCCTTCAATCCCTTTCCTTTGTCCAGGTCACAAGATTTTGTAAATGGCAGGTTTTAATTCAATATGGCCCTTGTTTTAAATTGAAATTACTAGCTGCTATATAAATCCTAACATCACAGCTTCTTTGTGCCATTTGTATAACAGTTGTGAATCCCATGGCACAGCTGTATAAGAAACATTTGTGTATTTAAAATCTCAATTTAACAGATTTTTGTGGCATCAGCTGCCCTTTTCTCCCTCCCCTCTGCTTCTCAGTGTTTTTCTACCACTCTCTAGCACAGAATCCAAATGAAGTATCAGCTTCTCCCTATTCTGAATCTCATCCTACAACATATACACTACCACCGATATTCAGGCGATTACCTAGCTCTGCATAGAAAATTACGCACCATTTAATCTAATTGAGTTATTGTTTATGTTGCTTAAAAGCTATTCTTTAATGCATTCAAGAGAAGGAACACCATCTTTAGGAACTGATTCAGTTTGCCAGTAATGTAGCAACACACTACTATAGAAACTCCTATGGGTAACGTTGCAAAACAGAAGTTAAATAACTAATTTCCAGAAGGCTTTACAACAGACTTATTTCTGTGGGGACATTTGTTTGTTCTGACTGAGCATGAATTAACCTTTGAGTTGTGATGGCATATAAGGAAAAAAATAAAATTATTAATCCCATAGCCCAAACTAATTAGAGGTAATATTCAATCTGGGGAAGAATCCTATCACTAATTAACATGAAAATAAATATTTTCGCTTATTTTTGATTCTCTAGGCACATCTCAATTCTAGTATATTTCAGTCAAACTCTTTTCTTTTACCCTTCAGACCTATATTCTTGTAAGCTAATTTCTTTGGTGTTTTCAATGCTAGACAAGAAATCACTGCAGTTAGTTTTAAATAAGACTGCATAAAAGAAAAGATAAATGGTTCTAGACAGCCATACTGCTTGTGAAGTACTGAACTGTGCTATAGCTTGACACATCCTTAAAACTGCTGCTAAATCATGAAGGCTCAAAAGTCAGAACAGATTATTGAAATGTTCTTAAGTGGATTTTTGACACCATTTTTACTTGAGCTATGAGGATATACCACAGCATAAGGTGACATTCAGAAGTGGTTTTTGACATGAAATACATTACTACTTGTCAGAATATGCAATGGAGATCATAGTATGTATAGACTTTTCATATATTACATGATAGATAATGAATTCTTTGAAAGCTTTTTATGATGAAGTACATTAACCTATAAAGATATGACTATATGCATTTTTTAAGTTATTACATGCTTCATTAATAATTATTAAATACTTTGAACTCTTGAGATGATGGCATGTAGATTTCTATCTAATTTTCAAATAATAAGGCACATTTTTTTTTGTTTTACTGATTAAATAACCTCAAAGCAGCTGAAAAAATATTATTGTTTTTTTCATTCCATTCCTCTCTTCCTGAATTTTCAGTAGATACTCTATATTCTACTTTGCAACCTGTGCATATGTGTTTCACAGTTTACTTAAATAATTATTATATAAGCCAGCCCTGGTCCTTATCCTAACATGCAATGCCCTGAGACACTGCAACACTTAAAAAAAAGGTCACATTTTCCTTCCAGTTGCTGTTAGACTAAGCACTCCATTCTCATTTCCTTAGGATGGGTTGTAGATAGTTTCCTAAACTGGTGGGAGGAGACAGGCCACTGTACATCCCTGATCCTTTTCCCCTTTGATTTTATATATCATCAATAGCAGAACCCTACAGAGGTTAAAATCCAAACTAAACTTCTGTTTAAGCATTTAAGCCACATTAACAGAACTGAGACAAATATCTACAATCATACAATCTACAGCCATAAAATCTACAAGTAGGGGAAAGCTTTCTTGAGCAGCCAAACTGAATCTTTAGAGGCTTCAGTGAGTTTTGAAAAGTAATTTGCTACTAGCTAAGTTTTTCAAGGCACTTCTTACTAGCAGTAATTAAAGTTTGAGCCACTAAAATTATTACTTTTAAGAGACCTGGATTTTCTTTTCTCCTTAGCTACAGTTCTTTTAAATAGAGGAAAGTTCATTCCCTTGAGCTTGCTGATCAACAAATTTTTTTTTGTTAAAAATAAGTATCCATCTTACTTTAAAAAGCTGTTGTGTTACCATATTAAAGACTTCTATTTCTGCTGAAGTCATGCTTTAATTTCTTTTGATTTACACAATACATGCCCAATTTCTTTTCAATAAAGTTGAACTTACTATCACAGCTTCATTTATTTAGCTTGTGCTGGTATGATCTATACTCAGTAATATCTTTCCTTCAGGAAAATATGCTTCCATGCAATATATGTAACATACCTGAATTTATAAACATGTTATAATTAACAAGAGAAGGACAGAGCTGTAACAAGAGAAGGACAAAACCCATTTTATAAGTGAATATAAATATAGGTAAAAATCCTGTTTTGGTATTTATTGCCCATATAGTCCAGTTGAGGATACATACTTAACAACAAAAGATAATGGAACTCATCACCTTTAATCTTAGAAGAAATTTAGTTTATGATGATGAAATGCTAATAGCAACTCAATGACTTCAAACACATGATAGAACCAAGCAGGTCTATTTAAATCCCGTTTTAACAGAGATATTTTGATGATAAACATCCATTAAACACCAATAGGATTAGAGCATTTTGCACTTTGCAGCTCTTTTGAAAATCCCTACTGCTCTCACAGTACATAACTTGTGATGTACTACAGGCAGTGTAAATTTAAGATTTTACTCTTTCAAATGGTGGGTTAATGGGAATTGAATGGGCAAATATACTTCAAAGGACAATTTTAGTTTACTTCACTCCTCAGAAGAAAACAGAGGTATCTCATACAGAGGATGAATTAATACTGACCACAATGTGTGAAGTATCTTCACTGAAGAATTTTGAAGAGGAATTTCCAGAGGAGAACCAGGATTTATTGAGTCACTACCCAAGTATTTCCTTTGCATTCAAGTATTCCAGATACCCTCTAGGCAAATAGCATGACCCTTACTTGTTATTCCAGAAGGATACACATCTTCTGCCAGCTGTGAAATAACCTTTCAAATCATCTGCTGTGAGAGTACATGGGAGAAAGAGCCACTTCCATCGACTGCCATCTTTGATGAAACACGACTGGGCAAGAGCCTGAGTCAAGAAAAATGAGAAATGAAGGAAAGCTGGAGGTCGTGGTCACACTGGGGGTGGAGAGCTTGAAAAAATGTTCTTGTTTCATTTACAGATCTGCAATTTTGGAATAGTTTCATTTCCCTGGGTGCTAGTGAGGACAAACAAGACATGTAAGGGGGTTTATCAGAGCTGACTGCCCCCAAAGCTTTTGTCTTCACAAAAGAGAAGAGACAAGTTATAGATACTGAAAACTCCCACCTGGGGGACCAAGGCACCAGTCTGGTGGCTTGACCCAAGCTCGCATCTCAGGTTCATTGCTTTGCTAGGGCTAAATTCCAGGATGCTACAGAGGGACTACTGAGGCTTGTCTACCTCTGTGTTGTATTGCTGTTCCATTTGAGCACTGTTAGTACTGCTGGGAGTAATGCAAAACATATTGAGAATAACCACAAATCTCTGAGGGCAAGGATAAAAGGCGTGTGGGGGGCCATGTTGTGTTTGTTCACGCCTGTCACTAAGGCAAAAGACTAGAGCAGAAGTGGTCTCAGGCAGCAGTTTAACAGCTGTCCATGTGTGCCTGGTGTTGCAGTCAGAGCTTTGGCTGTGGAATCCTTTCTGTACCTTGAGCAAGCACCACCTGCTAGGGTCAACACAATGGTTCACAGTAGCAGGATGAGAGCCAAAGAGCACAAGTTCAAACATCATAAATTCTGATTAGGTATTAGAAAAACATTATCTTAAGGTGATGGAATACAAGAACACATTGCTTAGAGTGGTGTCGGAATCTCAGTTCTTGGAGACTGATCTGTGCAAAGCCTTGAGCAATCTTATCTAATTAGATCTGTTCTGAGCAGAATGTTTAACTTCTGAAGGGTCTTTCTAATCTCCATGATTCTAAATGAAGAATGATAGGCACCGGCTCTGCATACCAAAATTAGTAGCTTTCCCTACTGGTTATTTAAAGGGATCTCAGAAGACTTTCTCAGATGCTTTTATTATGGATATCCAGGACCAGGCTAGATGAATCTCAGCCATAGTTTCTATTTTGCTGCTGTTTGAAACCCATAGGAATTTAGGCACCTGAAAACCTTAGTGCCTTTGATATAAGTTCAAATCTTATTGAAAATAATTTCTGAGACAGAAGGCTTCTTTTTATAGTTCTCACAGTATTTCCAAAGTATAACATTTTTTTTCACTTTTTTTTTTTTACCATATCATTATACAAATTATTCACTATTTCATTGATGAATGAGAAAGGCAGGGTTTTTTTCACTTGAGTCTTAGGAAGAGTTACACCCTAATATCTGTAAGTTGTGTCACTTACTTGCTGAAAACAGTTACAGAACTAATTCCTCTTGAAGCAAAACATCTCTGTGTTAAAGCCCTCTCTGGAATACTTAAATTCTTATTCTGTGCACTTATCTCCTATTGCTTACTCATATGAATAAAATCATTGATTCAGTTAACTTTTTTGTATTAGTGACTTATTACTGTGCTGCAATTCTTGAGTAGTATAATGGTTACTTTATATAATAACATTTATAATATCCTTTTGAGATTTTTGATGTTGGTATAATTCTTCTAAGTTGCTTTAAGTACAGAATAACAGAGAGAAAAATTGTCAGCAGAAAAACATAAGACTAGAGGCAGAGGTGACTGTCTTCTTTCTAAAAGCAAGATAAAAACTTCTTAATAATTGAATAGACATTTACAGAAACACACCTTTCGGCAGTATTACCTGACAGAAATTGTTCAACCTTATATTACCTTTCAATTGCATGCTACATCCCTTTTTCAACTATATAATTCCCTGAATTATTATGCATTGGTATTAAAAAAAGTATGGATCCTAAACAGAGAGTGGCAACGTTGATGACTAAATAAAATAGAAGAATACCATCCCTAATTCATGTTTTATTACTGAGATTAGTAAGAATTTAGGTATCTATTCCTCACTAGAATTTGAGATCTATTTCTACCTGATGTAAAATCTAAAGGCCTAATGAAAGTCCCTAAAGTAACCACTTCCAAAAATGAAACCAATAGAAAATATTTGTTAGCAAAAGATCTGTTCTTCCAGCTTGTCAACATGAGCCTAAATCTGGACTTGTTAAAAGTTCTTTGCTCAAGATGTGAATAGAAGTCTATTTTGGCAAAGAAATTAATGCTAATGTTTTCACCTCAGCATTTCTTATCACCCTAGTAGCCAGGCTTCACATGGTTTATCACCCCAGAGCCCACAAGCGTATGCTAAGATTAAAGAAAGAGGTTCCTTACAAAATTCTTTCACTGGTGAGGCCTGGTTGAACATGGGCACTGCAAGGAAGTGTCCATGTCACCACACTTTATGGCAATAGCTGAAACAAGGGAAGAGAGCAGAAAAGATACACTGATAGAAAAAGAGTAGGAGAACTGCGAAGTAGAAGTGAATCAGAAATGGAATCAGAGGGCTCAATCTAAAAATCAAGAAGCTGAACTAAGATTGATAAAAGAGACAAAGGTGAACATGAAAGACTGAAGAGGGCTCATCAATGATGCTGAAACACAGACCCAGGAAGGTGATAGGCTGTCTCCATAGAAACTGCAGACAAAAAAACTCTGGAGATTGGTAGAGAGCCCCGACCAACTGAAAAAGGAGCCCAGAGTTAAGACTGTTTATGGAGAATATGAAGTACTACAGATCATGAGACTGGGTCTCCAGGCAGGTAAGCAGGTAAGAACAAGAAGAACCAGTCTAGGAAAAAGCTGTTGAAAAGGAACCTGAGCAGGTATAAATGAATGTATCTGGGAAAAGATGGCAGAGCCTTTTGCCAAGTAAGCTCTTTTGAAAGATGCCTACTAATGATACATTCTTCTTTTTCTGGGTGCCTGGCTTTTATATATGAAAGATCTCCTACTATTAAGTGTTCTCAAGGATATGATCATTGCCTCAGATTTGTCACTCATAATCCTGGAATGTCTCACAAAGTATTTGTAGATTTTCCTCATTAGTAAATCTGAGGTTAAATTAATATTCTCTAGGAACTGGTTTAAAAACCAGCACATCTCAGAATAGCAGCAGCATAAATTCTTTAGTGGTAGTAAATAAAATCAAGAAAAAAAAAAGAGAAAAAAGAGAAAAAAGGAAAGAAAAAAGGGGAAAGGGAAGAAGACTGGTGAAAATATTACTGTAAGGCATAAGACTCCAACACACAATTACAGGTTCTTTATTCAAAGTGGTTTTTGAATAGCAGGAGAACTGAAGAAACAGCTTAGCTTAGTTGAACAGCTATTCTAGTAAGTGAGCCTATTGTATCCTATGTATGATATCAGACAGATTTTCTGTAGAGAAATATATTTTATAGCCATATAGTTAAAACCTATTTATTATTGTACAATGTATTTAAAAGAGCACATTAAGTTTGCACAAGAAAACTTAATCCTCACATGTCCTAGAGCATGGAATGTAGCTTTAACAATATTCTTTATATATGTGCAGAAGACATAAAAACATGTTCCATTTTATTTCATTTAAACTTGAGTCACTCCAGTTAGAATTGTATGCATGAACTTTCTTATTATACTTAAAATAGAAGGTTTTCATTAAATATTTGCCTTGAATCTCAGTGAATTTTTAAATTGCATAGTATTTTCCAAGCAAATATTTTTTTACTAACAAACAAAAGAAATCGAGCTCCTTCTTGAAAATTTTCAGTTATTTTCCTCTTGGAAGACAGCCCTTAACTTTTGCTATTTAGATCACAAAAATTGTCTCTAATTTTTCAGAATTACTTTTTTCTCACCCATCTATTGGGATGCTGATTATCTTTTTGTTCAATTAATTTTCTCTCTTTCTCAGTCTGAATTACACTCTGTATATGTATGGATAGCAACTTCATTCTTCTGTATCTTCATTTAGATACTTTCAATATGCCAAGTTCTTTTAGACCTGTCATAAAACCAAGTTCCATGCAGAACAAAAGGATTTACCTTACGGTGGAAGACAACGCCTCGAGTCTGCAGGTCTCTCGTGGTCCAAGTACTTTGCCCTCACCACTTTTCTCTGCTCTGGCCTCTGACAGTTTTTTTCCATAAAGACCTAGAAAAAAAGAATAAGTAGTTTTAAAAGAAGATGACTACTACTGAGCTTCATCTGTGTCCCAGGTCCAATACTATTTGTATGAGATAGATTTGCTGTAAGATCATAGGCAAGATCAGGCCCATTAATGGTCAGAGAAAAAAAAAAAGGACAAATAGAAAAAATATAAGTACTAAATAGCAAACAAAACTTACAAGAGCTCTTCTTTCTTCGTATTCCCAGGAATAGGATTGTGAGCATCCAGAGAACGTTACCATCAAATAGAGGGATGCTCAATGAGCAGAGATTGAAATGTACATTTCTGAAGTGTAGTTTTGGCACTTCAATTCTGCCTGATCTGTGTGACGGATTTCCATGTTAATTGAAGCTGAGTTCTGTATTTTTTCATGCTGTATTTCAAAGACCTGGATGTATAATTGGGCCCTTAAAGCACAATATGTTATGGGTATTTCAGCCTTGGGTAAATACTTAAGCTGTGGGATAACTCTCATTGTTTACAGGATGCTATAAACTAGACTGCACTATTGTCAGGGGAATTCACCACCTGCCAAGCTACAATCTTTTATAAGCATCTGAAGCGGGTGGGGCATCTTGTTGGTTTTTTTGTTTGGTTATTGTTTTGGTTGGTTTGTTTGTGTTTTGTTTGTTTGTTTTTTTGTTGGACAAATACTGATATAAATCTATTGTCAAGCTAGTCTGTTATGAAAAAGGTTCTAAAATTTGATTTTGTTTTTACAAACCTGCAGTTGAAAAACCAAGTGACAGTTCTGGAACCAGGAGTGTTAGCAGGTGGAAAAAATTATCAGATTCTATCTTACTTCTATCAGCTTCTAACCTTCTATACGTTAGTGACTAGAAAGTATCTAAACTGTCTGGTCTGACCTCATTGATAAAGAGAAAAACACATAGCAACAGCAAAAGCATTGCATATAACCTTTAGGGCCATTATAAGCTGTATACAGAGAGACAGAGATGCACTTAGTTTTGTAACATTCTGCCCAAACACTCAAAGGTGAGCTAGAATCACCATATTCTCCAACTCACAAAGGAGAGCAAGAATAATTTTTAAGACCTCTACCCAAATGCTCTGCATGAAGGAATGTGGGCCTGATTACTTTTTATGGACCAACAGCTTTCATTCTCTTCAGTGATGCAAAAAGAGCTGCAAAATCAGTCTGACTAATTGGTTAGCCACCTTTACTGCTCTGCTGTGACACTGAGATGCTTTAAATCAGCTGGAATTTACTGAAAGTGAATGGGGCTTTTTATTTCCAGGAGTCACATCCAAGTTAGTCAGTAACAGGTGATGTCTTTACTTAAAAAAAGACAGGAAAAAAGCAAACCCATCATGGAAATTGATGCTGACATTCTAAGTAGCTGTAACATGATCACTCTTTTGCAAAGTTGTGTTTTAAATTAATTTTAAAAACTACCAACCTACAAAAACAACAAAACCAAATAAACAAATGGGGAAAAAAGGAGGGGTAGCAAGACAGTTTTATGTAATTCTGACCCTTCTAGTCTTTCTAAGTAATCTAAAATGTGTCCATCCACAACAATGATCAGGTTTAACAAATAGACAACTATGAGAAAAAAATCTGCATTCTTCCATGTTCATTTGAGAAAAAAAAAGTAATATGCACAAATGTGTGAGCTTAGAAAAATGTAATTATATGAATCCTTGGTTAGGATGATGAATTCCTTGGTATGAAAGACTTGATACCAAATTATATTTATTCTCCTTTTAACGGTTCAGCTATTTACAGATAGTGCTCATAGAAACTGAGGGTTAAAAACCTTGCAATATCCCACCCACAGACAAATTCTACATGTTTTTTTTTCTGATGCTAAGATATTGTTTGGTTACTTGTTCTCTTTTCACATGTATGAATTTCTTCTGGTGCATGTACAAGAAAATCAAATAGATAATTAATTCATTAGCAGAATTTTGACCCACACCTAAAAATCACAATTTAATTTTTTTTTGTACTCTAACAACTTAAGACCTTGCAATGAGATATGGATTCCTGCATATTAGACACTACAGAAGTAGGCAAAAAGGGAAAGGGCACCTGTATATCAGCTGTATATTGGTAAGATAAAATTTCATATCAGCAAGACAGAGAAGAAGTCTACAACAGTGAAGCACTTGGACAGATATACACAAAACAATGCACAGGATAAACAGCCTATGTATTTGCTATCACTTATTGCCATAAACTTCCATGTCCTTTATTGATTCACACAGGAAGTCTTACTGCCTGATAGTCTGAAAAAGAAGTTTGATTCATCTGGAGCTCCCCAAGCCTCTTCATATCATCAAGTTACTGGAAAAAATGTTTAAATGATGAAAGACCTTCACCTTCCAGGTAGACTTCATTGAATATTCATGCTGAAAAATGGTGCAAAGTAGACTCCTTAAATATCCTCAAGACGTACGAAAATTAAAGAAAGACAGAATTATACATTTTCTTGGTATCAACTCTATCAGAGTAGATAATTTTAACTAGACCAGTAAGGTTTTCTTCCATTAGTCCCTTAGCAAATTACATTGAAGACAGAGATTCCAATTGCTACAGTATCCATGCAGTACATCCCAGGTGATGATATATCAGCTGTCTGCAGCAAGAAGTAATCATTGCACAGTGATTAGAAAACAGAATAATGACTCTGCTCTTGATGGTGCCTCAGTCATAAGGGATGACGACCATTAGTTTCTGTGGTGCTACAGGACATTTGACAGTAATGACTGAACAGAACATCAGTAAGAGATCAGCTGCATGAATGAGTGGTTGTGTCACTGCTTGATTTATTCTTTTTTAAACACTCTTGCATGGCAGCACAGGAATGCCTGAAGAAACAAGTGTCAGGAGGAAGGGGAGATAGATAAGGAACCCAGAAACAATAAAAGCACAGTCTTGAAGAGATTCATCAAGCTAGATAGGCAAACATCCCAAAGATACAGAGGTTACTGAAGTGCAGAAGCCTAGGAAGACGTGCACTAACAGCTTAAGGGGGAGTCACTGTGTTTTTTGAAGCCAATCAAAATTATTACCAAACATCTGGCAGCTGATGGCAACTTACACTTCACCCAGTAGCATGTCCATGAAATTAGCTCAAAAAAGAATAATCTGGAAAAAAGAGAAAATAAAAAAAATAAACAGATAAACAAAGTCTGCAAAGCTCAGACTCAGAAGCATAATGTTTGCTCCTGGTTGAAATATTTTCTTAAAGAGTGTATATACTGGGTATTTAAAGTGTGACCGTGGCCTGGAGATGTTGTTTGCTTCCCATACCCCAGTGGGCTGCAGGGACATGACATTTTCACCCCTGAGGCAAGTAAACCAGCTGAGCTGGTTTCTTGCTTGTTTTATTTTGTTTTTCATTTGCATTTTACATAACAAAAAAATACAAACTGCTCCCTTTCCAGAAAAACTATGGATCTTATTAAGCTCAGCCTGTCTGGGATTTTTTGGAGATTGTGACTGACTGCTTATAAAATTCTGTATCTGCATAGTAGTTTTCTCCTTTGTTACAACTTTTTTTTTTCTTCTTTTATTTTGAATTTTTATTTCCAAAGCACCCCCTTATTATGATCCAACAAAATATAGTATTTCTGGTTAAAAGTAGTTTATGACCAGACTCATTGCTGGCTGGTGATATACTTCAGGTGTCTCTTCTGTAAATAAGTGGTGCAGTTGAAAAGATAAACAAAGCAATTTGATAGACATTTGTTATAATTTGACCAGTATTCTGAAGAGTGCAAACAAGTCTGCTGACTTCAAAGTACAAAATGTCAGTATATCACACCGAAAACAAAACCTCCAACCTATTAAATATAATTATTGGTTGCTTTAAGAAGTCTAAATGGACAAGTCAGTTTTTCACTAATTTTGTGACTGAGGATTATTTATTTTCTTGTAATTACATGAAGGCTGTATCTAAAGTGAATTTTTTTTTTTGAGTAATTGCTCTGGGGGATAAAAATTATCATTATTAGAATGGGGAGAAAGTTCTTACATAGCTTTTAGACTGGTCCTGCCATTTATCATTAGTACAGTACATACATTCACTTAATTCACAACCTCTGCTATTTAACCTGTACGTGAGGCTGTGGAGATTTACTGATCAGGAGGAACCTCACCAGTATTAAATGTACCTGTTCAGAGAGGTTTAAATAAGACATGATGTTCATCTAGAAAGAATGCTGAGGGCTTGACAGATCCAAAACATGCAAATTCTATCTATTTTTTAAGATTCACTGAGTGGCCATTGACTTAATTGCAATATTATAAACTCATAAGTGGTCCTTGTTCAGAAAAGGCACAGGGATATGCCCTGAAGAATGTGTCACTAAACATCAGATTAGCTAGCCTGTGAAGCCTCAGGAAAAAAGCCATTAATTTGTGAAAATGGGGCTCAGATTGCAATTATTTTCTGTCTTCCTTGATAAAGGTGACTTCCCTGAGATTCCTCTATCTTCATAATGTGCCTCAATCCAGTTATTATAATAATGCATTTTCAAATTGAAAGGATGTTGAATTCTCAACTAAGCTCCTGCATTTGTAATCAAACATATTGTGATCCACTGACTTACGAGCCTTTTGCTAGGATGTTGTGTATATGAACAATCAGAAGGGAAATTATGTGAGTGTGTTATAAGTTTAGGAAAAAAATCTCTATTTTTTTTTTGTTCAGGATATAATGTAGTATGTTTGTGCAGAAATATGAAACTGAAAATCTTCTTCATCTCCTTTAAAGGAGAAAAGGATAACTCTTGTAAAGTACATCATAATGCAATCTCTAGCTGTTTTCCTGTTGAAATATATGAATTTAAAATAGTGTGAATTATATTGTTAAATATACATTTGATGATTATTTGAAGACACTGTTTTAGCTGCAGCAAACTTGCTAATCTAGTTTTAAAAACTATAGAATCATATTTCTAGTTTCAGAAGATAGTTCACACTGCTCAGGCAAAATAAATTCAGCTACAAACAGATTTTCAACAACCTTCTTTCATTTTAGTCTAAGAGCATTCAAAACCTACTGTGAACCTACCCAGTTCACAATGGGGAAAAAAAAAAAGCAGGAATGCATTTTTTATCTTCAACACAAAAAGAAAAAATTTTGAAGCACATATAGAGAGAAATGGTGTCAGGCCATTTCAGCGGTGCTTAATAGGATTTCACTTGAGTAAGAGACAACATGGGGAGCACTTGGCTGGCATGTGTATACCACATAAAGGAGTTATTTTGTCTTCAAGTGTAAGTCAAATGCTTTGCAGTGCATTATCAAGTTGATTTCATGACAATTAAAAAGTTGAAAAAGCTGAAATTTCATTTTAGTCCTCGAAAAATTCAATTCTGTTTTTGCAAGCATTATGCCATTATTGTGTTTTTCTCTTTTCCATTCTACCCAAAATCTTGAAAAATAACTAAGTATTGTGTCAAATGCATGGCTGATGAAACTAAAGACCAACATGACAAGGCAGAGCTTGAAAGAAAATCCTGCTAAAAATATGGTTAAATGACAAAGTCAAGGCCTCAAAATTAATTTAAAAATTCCATGACAAATCTTAGGTGTTCCTTTTTCTTGTTATATTCATGATGGATACATGAAACAAGTGGCAGATATATTTTCTCTTACTGAATTTTAGCATGTCAAAGAGAAGATTTAAATGTGCCCTTTAAACTGCACAAACACAAGTCTGTATCCAGTTGTCTATGTGACAAGTCTCCTCTGGACACCCACAAAGGAGCCTAGAGACACAGCAGAGGGAGGAGTAAGGCAGGAGACTCCCTTGGCCCGTGCTGGAGACCCTCAGCCCAGCAAAGGCCCACCACAAAAGCCCAGAGAAGCAGAGCAATACACACAGCACGTGCCAGCACAAAGGAAGGACTCCTGAGGAGCAGCAGGACTTCCAGGCCTGCCCTGAGCTGTCACAGCAGAGCTACAGGCTGTGGAACCCATCCTGTGAGTTGTGGGGAGCAGCTATCCATCGCCTCTTGGACTGAGGGGTGCTGCTGTCCAGGGGTGAGACCTATTATGGGGTGCAGGGCAAAAGCAGTTTGGGGTTGCACCAGGCTTAAGGGATATTAGGGAGAGCAGGCATGTGTGTGAGAGCACCTGCATATTTCTAGGTGTGAGAATTCAATGGGATCAGCCACTGGGGCCAGGGGAATCCTGAGCAGCCGGAGTGGGGTGTGCCAGCAACTGGAGTAAGTCTGCCCTCAGAGGCTTGTATGTCTGTGCGCAGCACCTGGGAAGCTGGGATCATAGCATTTCACTGAAGCTCAACCAGCATCTTGAAATACTGCAGTGCAGC
Source organism: Ploceus nigricollis (assembly GCA_013399945.1). Classification (NCBI taxonomy): domain Eukaryota; kingdom Metazoa; phylum Chordata; class Aves; order Passeriformes; family Ploceidae; genus Ploceus; species Ploceus nigricollis. Next base: position 563,160 of record VXBC01004318.1, read on the forward strand.
ATGTGACTGTCCTTCAAGCTGTTTTTCTTGCATTTTTTTGTCCCCACTAATGTGCCCCATACATTTCTTCCTCCTGAGGAGAAATGCAAACTTTACCCTCCATTGGCATCTGTAGCCTTGAAACGTAACAAGGGGAATTAGGGATGTGGATGGTAGCAATTCTGGTTGGTTGGTTCACAACCTCCACTGCATGAGATTTTCTGTCAGACATTACAGTTAACTCTTGCAATATCACCTTCCTTAGCCTCCTCTACCTTTCTATTTTTATAACGCTCTCCAAATTTCCTCACCAGCATCACAACTGAATAGAGAGAAGTAAAATTACAGCTCCAAGGTTTGCTAAGAAATGGTAGGAAACTAGTTAACAGCATGAACAGCCACTGAAACAAAACTTCCTCCATATCACACAAATCTATGGATAATTTTTAATTAACGGAAAAGTAAGGGACATATTGGACTTTTTATGATAGCTAAAAATAAAATTGCAGAACCTATGATAAAAAGAGAAAGAAATTCTACAACAAATATTTAAGTTAATCCTTAAAAGGCACTTATTGATTATACCAGATTGTCAAATACTGCTAAGTGGGGTTAGGCATCTAGTATTTCAAAACAACCTGCATATAAATTCTCCATTGAAATAAAGAAGCAAGACAGGGTAGATGAAAGATACTTAGGACAAATAGTAGACATTTAAACAGGAAAATGTTAGGGAAAAAAAGCACAGCAGTGTCTTCATTAAAAGCCTAAATGAACATTCATTCAAAATGTCATGGTTATTAAAACAATAATAAAGCAGTTTAACTGATATGAATAAGTGGGAAACAAGATCATTGCCTCTCAGTTTTTTACTTGCACCTCTATTTGTCCCATCATGTCAAAAGGATTATATGCAAAGCTAATGATTGCCTTTCTTTCTAAAATATTCCATCCTACTGCAATTAATACACAGAGCACTCATCATAATAACACTGGTGTGTGTGTGGTGAAGGATAACAGTGAGCATCGGCTCCGTCCTCTCTAAATACAAGGTTGGTCCTTTTAGGAACTCATCAACTCTTGCTCTTGTTACAATAGAAATAAGCCCCCTCTCATAATTCTGTACCACCAGAATCAAAAAGTAAAACATGCAAATGAAACATCCTTAGAATTATTCTGAGAATCCCAGTTCCATTGCTGTCTACTAAATAGCAATGGATAAACACTTCAGAAAAAGAGTGGTCATTTTAGGCTGGAAGATGCTGCATGCAGAAGAACCAGTGGTGTTGATTTGGCCATACCTTACTTTAGAGTGAAAGTCAATCCAGACCAAACAGACCTAGGTGTGCTTCCTGACTGAAAGTTCAATAATCCAAGGATGTGTCCACACCACCTGCATCATTTGAAGCACAGCCAAAATTAATTGCATCACAATTGCATACCATCCAGTGTTTCAGATCCCAGAGTCACAGGGATGGTGGAAAAGGTCTTTGCTAAAAGGGGAAAGCGGGAAACTTAAGCATTGTTTAAAGGCCTTATGAGGCTCACTTAGTGTTAAGGACACATTTAAAGAACTCGCCCCCAGATTTATGCTCTTAACCAAGAAAATGAATCTGAATTTCAGTGAAAGAAAACAAATGAGAAGAATAGCTGGAAGATTAAAAACCCAAATGCTCGGAATATTTCTTACTCTATATTTGAAAATATTTGAAACAGTATGTATATGTGTGTATATATACANACATTACTAGGAATAACAAACCACCCAAACTCTACAGAGTATGGTCCGAATATGGTTCACTAAAATTCATCTAATATTGCTTCCTCTTCTTCTTCTTCTACTCCCTCTCCTTTTTCTTCTCCTCTACTTGCTCTTTCTCCTCCTTCACCATGACTGTCATTATAATCATTGAACAATTAATAATATCTGTATATGGGGATGGATTGTAAAATCTGAAAACTAAGAGAAATTATTGTGTACTTGTTTATGGTGACAAAATTTGTGGTTTTGTTCTTCCAATTTTAGCTAACGCAGAAAACAGGTAGACAAACTTTTAAGACTGCATATTCCCTGAGATTGTTTATCTCTAAATTGAGCTATTAATAATGGATCGAATAGCACAAAAATAGAGAACAGGCAATGGATAGGACTTTGAAACTGATGTTCTAAGCCTCTAGATTTGCAGGCCCAAATTTTCATGCATTGTCTTCCACCAGTACTGAGGCAGAAAAACGGATCTGGCTAAGGACTGAGCACTGTTACAAAGAAACCTCCTGGATGGCCTCTGAGGAAGTGACTCACTTCCCAAAATGCTGGGTGACTAGAAAGTAAGGTCAAAAATCAACGAAAGGTGCCGAGAGCTCTCACTGAAAACAATAAAATTAAAAAACAAATGTCACTTTCTATGGACAGAAAACAAAACAAAACAAAACAAAACAAAACAAACCCTTATTTTACACTATATTTCAAAAATGTAAACATTGGAATGAAGTCTTTTCTTTATTCTAGCCTGATACTTTGTAAATTTCTGCTAAACCCCTTTGCAAGACGTTTGCTCCTATCAAGATGTAGATGTCTTCACTAGAGCAGACAGAATTGTGACGACAGCACTTTGCAGTGCTGCAGACAGCCAATCTGTATAATCTCTGTTTTAATATGGTTTAGCTCAGGTAGCTTTTCCTAATCCATGCTCTGAGTCTGACTAAATATTGGAACAAGAGAAATGTTATATTGTTTGAGTTTGGAAAGACAGATGGAGCTTTTGTATTTGCTGCATATTGGAATCTAGCATAGAACTACTGTTTCTGGTAGCTGTAAGGTAACTGTGAAATAAGCTGAAGGGGGAAAAACAGGTGTGGAGAGGAAGTTTTAATTCACTTCAGTTTTGTGCTTCCTGTAATTGCTGATGTTCCTTATTTACTAGGGCAAAAGCATTAAGAACCCCTAACAGACTCAGTCTAGTCAAGAAGACATTTTATCGTTGAAATAACATGGAAAATATTTTTCATGTCAGATTGTGAAAAAGCTAATATATCAGCATAGCCTGAAAAAAAAAAAATAATGGCTTCACCATTCTTGTTTCTTATTCAGGGCTTGTTTGATAGAGGAAATCTGGATTTTTTTCGGTGTTTCAAATATATTTCCTTGAGCATCTTGAGCTGCTATACACCAAGGATATAGCTACATCAATATGTTTGATTCCAGTGTTTACATTTTGTGTGTTACACCTTTTTGTGCTGAATCTTGTGAGACTAGTGATTCGTGTATCAGAAGAAATGTACAACAGGGACTCAATTCTACAGGTTTAGGCATACAGGCAAAGATTATGTTTATCCCATGGATATTTAACCTAATGTTTCTGGTAGTTTCTCCATTTTCTTCTTCCCTATCACCTTGCCTGTCTCATTGAAAATCTGATTGAACAGTACACCAAAGATTCTATTACATCACTGTACCCTAAGGCAAGATTAATCATACCAAGGTCATTTCTGATAAATCTGGATGTAGTGTGGTCTTTAGAATTTCTCATAAAGACACTGTAATCTTTAAATAGTCTTTTTGAACACTTAATAATCTCTGACTTTCCTTTATATCTAACATAATATCTAACATTCTATTGCTGCAATTGCTTTTGTCCCAAAGACTTTGAGAACTGATTACTGCCCTTGGCTTATAAAAAAAATTTTAACTAACAGAAGACTCCATCATATCTCTTCTGGATTACTTCCTCCAGTTTTTTTCCTTGTTCTTTACAATTTTCTCCACCAGCCCCATACTCTAGACTTCTGACAACACAGTTATAGTGACATCCACTGAGATATATCCATTTCATTATTTCCTAAAATGTGGTGACCAAAATGGGGTTCAGTACTCCTTGAGTATTATAATGTTTGATAAAGTAGAAGTCCTTCAACTGACAAACAATACTCTTATTAATTAATTCTGATAGAATCTCTTTTTGTTTTGACAACAGAATTTGACAGCAGCTTATGACTCATGAAAGCACTGGATGCAGCTGATTATTCCGTTCTAAGTTTAGAATTGCATTTAAAACTGAAAACATTTTAATTATTTGGTGTGTTAGGAATCAACATGCTTCTATAGAAGTGAATTTCCTAAGATCATGCTCCAGGTAAGTATGACCTCACAGGTCTCTAAATAATTATTTAATTCACTGATCATTATGAAGCAAATTTCACAGAAGGATAAAAATTTTAAAGATGTTTATGTTCTTGCAAGTGTGGCTCAAGAACATATCTAAGAAGAACGAAAAGAGGGTAGAAATATTATAATTGCTGAAAATGCTTTGCCATGATCTCTCATTAGACATCAATGAATCTGCACACACCAGGCATCATCACCTTTCCATTCAAAATGCTTCAGTGTTTTGAATGGACAGAAAAAAAGTATAGGAAAATAAAACCAGATCCAATTAGTTCTAGTGCTCACTGATTAAATATTTATTTGCAAGGTAATGATTTTTATAGTTCTGGTTTACTTATGTTGAGCATTGTTGATACTGACATGAACTGTTAATCAAGATATGATTTCTAAATTTGGCTGGGATGGAGATAATTTTCTTCATCAGTTTTCTTCCATTTGTTCTTATCCTGACTCCCTCCACCTCCCACCCAGCCCCACTGAAAGCTTGGCTGCCAGACAAACTTCTTCCACAGCACTACTATATTTGTGAATCTTAAATGCTATTTGGACAACTTGATTTTTTGATATCTCAGAAGAAATTAATTGAGTTTTGGTTATAGTGGAAATATTTCTGTCACCAACAAAATTCCTCTATTTTACATAAATTTAAATTTTATTAATGTGTTATCTTTTGCCACTCTGCCTTTATTCCAAGGGCTATTTAAGGAGTCTCTTTCAGTCCTATTTTATTTAGTTTATCCTGCTTTGGAAAGTTCTGTGGAATTCTATGCCATGTATAAGGGAAACTATAAAAATTTAATCCAGAGGTAATGGGAAATCAATGTTGGTATCATTAAGCTGAACTTGTAAACACAGAACTTTAATAAGAATGTGAAATATATTGAGAGCTGAAAATATACAGGTGAATAAGGACATAAATACTTAGAGCTGGCTGCTGTATGTATGGTATTTTGTTAAGAAAGAAGGAATATAAATGCTAAACTTTGAACCATTATTTCTTTCCCTTTAAATAAACAAAATCCTCAGCAAGCTTAAGAACAGCATCATCCAGAATGATGGAAATTAATAAATAGAAACTGAATATCTCAGAAGGATTCAACTCTTATTAATCAGTCTCCCACACTTTATAATGGGTTTTTTTATGAGCTTACTCTTTAAAATATAGAACCCCAATTCAAAAGAAGTACTAATGCCTAGATCATAACTGATATGAGTCAACAAAAAGCAGAGGATTTCTTCTGAGTAATTCTCGGAATTAATCTTTTCTAAGGCCAAAACTGCATTACACAGAAAGTAACAGAATATTGCAGGTACTGTAGAAATACCAGCTTCTGGGAGGCACGATTTTTCTGGGTCAGGAATAATGTCCTTGCAAAGACAGAAGAGGGTAAAGCAATGGTACTGAAATTACTTGTTAACTTTTCCTTACATTATTTAAAAAAATTATTCTATGCAACACAGTGCTACTGATATCAAATGAAATAAAAGTGTGAGGTCAAAAATATCGGGGGATATTTGATTATTTAACAATTGTACTTTCCTTCCCATATTATCAAAATCAACACACTGATGGTGAAAGATCAGTGAGTCCTAATGACTAAGGGCTGTCTACATTAAAGTAGCATTAGTACAAGGACCAATTGAAAAGAAACTTTTATAAAAACTGCTTCACTGTACACCTGAATAGGAAAAGAAATTGTTTCTTCTGTAACTTGTGTTCACTGATATACATTTAATAACTTTCTTTTTATTTTTTCCCTAAATTCTCTATTAAAATACAGCTGTTCAGGTTTTATGACAAAAAAGTCAGCATGTCTCTCAACAATGAATTTGAAATATGCCACTAGTAGTTAATTCAGAGTGCTGGTGTGTCAGCTAATATCAAATTTAGTGCCATGCACAATAAGATTTTTATATGCCTGTAGCAACACTATTTTTTTCCACATTTAACTACATTTTGAATTAAACTCTGATCCCTTTTCTTCATGCTTTCGACTTGCTGAAATACTTTGCAAATCTCTTTTTCAGACTTCTGTCCTTACTCTTTTAAAGCACTGTTATTTCCCTGGTTTCCTCTAGAATACAGTGTAGAGAAATAACTCTGATACATGGCATCCTGTAATACAAAGTCCATTCAGCTAGAGGAAGTCTGTTCCATTTGGCAGTTATTCCTCAAAAGCTACATTCAAGCAAGAACTTAATAATAAGAAAACAAGCATTGTGTAATTTTTAGATACCTACATTCTTCATTCAGCTGTTCTGAAGCCTAATGTGCATGGAATCCTAGACAGGTATGCTGCTATTAGAGACACCCAACACTTCCCCATTCACTCAGAGACTGTTCTTTAGCAGTCATATTTAAAAGTATTCCTTGTCACATGATGTGGCAAGGAATATATATTTTTGGATGTCAGCATCCAAAATAGACATCATCCAGTCCCAGAAAAAGTAATAACTTTGGTCCAGTTTTCCTCATTCATGTTGAATTTCTAGTGCTTTCAGCTGTTGAAAAGACATGTATGCAGTAGAAACATTTTATTATGCATTATAATTAGGCATCATGCATTTAAACAGACAGAGGCCTTCTGAATCTAATTCTTTACACAAAGTTACACAGCTTCAGAAAGGAAGTGTCCTTTGCCCAGCTTAATAACCATGCTGTATGCCTCTTTTCTAGCATAACTTTAAAGTCTTGTTGCTGAAGCATGAAAAGAAATAATTTCTGTAAGTACTTAGGCTTAAATTTAAAGGCATGATTTCTATCTTAACAAGTGTGCTTTGCTTTAGTGAGTTTGGGAATCCATGCGAGTTTATGGCAAAGCTTCCACACTAGTAAGTAATATTTTGTACATCAGGACAATCAGCTTAAACGAGTGCACAGTGTAGTAGAGGGTAGCATAGTCTAGTCTAGCCTGCTATAGCCATGGAATTAAATGTTTATTCTCTAAATGGCAAAGTTCTGCATTGTTGCTACAGGCAGCAGATGATTTTTTTTTTGATGCCCAAAGCAAATTAGGCATACAGTGATGGGCTCTCACCTATCTAGCTACAGGGATCCAACAGCTGTACTCAGTGATCTAGGTAATGAAGGAAATGAGGAGGAAGAAAAATTATGGTCTCAGCTCTATCTGGATTACTCACTAAAATATGCAGATAAATATTGTTGAAATAACTTTTGGTCACTGCAGTTACATAATTTTGAGACATATTGGATTATTTATGATTTATTTTTAAAATATTATTTTTATAAAAGATTTAGTCTGGAATCCAGAATTCTACCATGTGAAGCAAACTCAGCAGAACCACTTACTATAGGGCAAGACTATACTATATTTTCAGGAAAGCTTCGAATGGCACCAAAATTGGGATGACACAGAAAGATAAATGCACACAGAAAATAAGTACAAACACATATGCTCCAGAAATGTGCAAAGATGGTTTGTCATCCCAAGAGAAGGTAATATCTTCTGTTTCCCTGCCAGTGCTCACTACAAGATTTAAATTATAATTGAATACTAATCTTTATAACACCTGACACGGGTCAGGTAAATAAAATATTTTTTCAGGAACAAATTAAATAAATTTTAGGTTAATTGGGGGCTTATATAGAAGTAGCTGGCAAAAAATGTTAAATATCACAAAAATTAAAAAGATGAGAAAATACATGCCTAATGCAAAAAAGTTGCTTAAAATATGTTTGTAGCAGACTGAAAATAATATTTTCTGCAGTAAATCATCCAATCCTAAGACATCAAGAGGTGCTACCTCTTTCATGGCAAATCATACCTGACACTGACCAGGGCACTTGAACTGAAAGGTTAAAGTAAATTTCTAACTATTAGGTATTTGAAGGTGGGCAAAATATATCCCACTCTGAAGTTCTGTGGGAAACATTTTACGTAGCAAAATGGAGAATAACTAGCTGCTGACAACGTTTCTACCTCAGGCTTTCTAACAAGCACTTCTGATAAGCAATCCATACTCAGGTGCGTGAGTGATCCTTTAGAGCTGCTAATTTTTTTTCTGTTAACTAATGGGAGTGTCTTGACAATAACCTTAAAGTAAATACCACGTTTTGGTGACTAGATGGAGGTAAAAGAAACTAAATTTTAAGTGATATTAGGACATAAATCCATTAAAATTCATGGCTATGTAATTATCAGAGGGCTAAATTTAATAATATTCTATTTTCATTTTTTTTTTAGTATCATCACCACTCTTTGTATTGCTTCTCTCTTGTTGAACATAATGGGAAGCAGATAATATCTGAAGACATCACTATTTTTGGTTTTCTTCCAAAAATAAAGTACCTTCTTGTTAGTGGCCAGTGAGTGCAGAGAAAATAGACCTGACAGAGTACTACAGAAACCATATTACCTTCTACTGAAAAATGCTGTGGCAATATTTTCCTTATTATAAAAAATAGCTTATTATATGCCTACTAGGAAGATGGTATGAAGATAAATATGTGCTGAAGATAAAAGTTAGAATACATTAGGTGGGAGTGCTTTTATGATGAGGAATATGGCATCTTTTCTACATGTAAGTGAATTTTGCAAAACTTGACTTTGAAGTTTAATGGTGATAACTACAGAAAAGATGTAAGGGAAACTAAGGGTTAGACTTATGTATTCAATAAAGCAGGAAGACAAAATATATGTTGATATATCAACTCTCAAAATGCATGTTTTTCCAATTACATCAATACCAAATGCACATGTTTTCTATAGACAGAAAAGCTTAAGGTAAGAAATCCCATAAAAGCAAAGCAATTAAAAGTTTTACTTGAAATAAAAATTCCATCTTTGGCACACTGCATTGTGTATAGGTTTAACAGCACAGATGGCTTACTACTTTATATCCTCCTTTTTTGCTGTTATCTACAATAGATGAAATATGTTTGTTGTTTGATTTAATAGAGGGGAGGGAAGAATTCATGTGTCTTTAATGAAATAAACTATTTTCAGCACAAGATTCATAGAAAATGTTTTTGGTAATTGTAAAAGACAGCTGTCATGATCATACTGAAATTATGATTCAGAGACACTAAGTAAGACATTTATGTCAATTAGATTGTATGTATTGTCTTGGCAGATTATATTCATGGTTTTGTTTAAAGTCTATTATTTCACAGCTCATTGGTTTGCCAAAAGAAAAAAAGCCACAAAATATTTTCCGCTTTTGAAAAGAATTTAAACTCCAAAGGTATTAGTTATCCAACCAATAATTATTAGCAGTTGAAGCCAGGGCAGATTTTATTTTTGAAATATCAGGATTTTTGGGTCTCATTTTGATGGAATTTGGTATGTGTTATGTTATAGCTTCACACCTGTAAAACAGTGAGAAACTCTCGTACATGTAATCAAGTCTTGCTTACTCACGGGCCTTGCTCTGATCCTGGGTCAAAGAGGTCAGAATATTGCCATATTTTAATGTAATAACAGAATTGATGCCTTATAAGTATATAAGACCTCTCAAAACATTTGAAGACAGTTTTATCCTCCCACTAAATAATAAAAATTCTTATTAACCATAAATTATTAATATAGACAGATTCTCATATTATTCCTTCCCTCTCAAACTGAATTTTGAAGCCTATTGCAAAAATTTTACTTCAGGGATTTTCAGGGAGGTCATTCAAGGAGTTTAACACACATATATATACATATATGATGGGAGTACAATTAAGTACATCCTAAAACAGGGAAAAAAGACCCCAAAACTTCTCCAACTTAACTTCTATTGTTTTATTTCTAACTTTCTCCAGCATACTGAGGTTTTACATTTCTTTTGACTTGATCCTAAAAAGTGTTGATTATTTTTCAGAAAAATATGTTTTTTTCTGTATTTTAGGAGAATTTCTTAATACATGCAAGGTTTATAGATATTTATTATTACTAAATCTGCAAGTGTTTTGTGTTTCTTCAATGCTAAGAGAGAAATCTTTATCTTCTTCTGAACTTCTGATCTGCACGTCTTGCTAAAAAATACTGTTGCCAATCTTCGTCGGGTAACAAACGTAGGTCAAGCTTACACAGGTAGTTGAACCACCACATTAAACCACAAATACATGAAACATTTCTGGTTTGATGGACTTCAAGGACAACATTTTTTTCTTTTTTTTTTTAGGTTTGTTTAAAAGCTTTCATACCTGCATTTTTATCCAAATCTATGGCTTTGGAAATAAAAAACTACAATACTGATAAAAATTTGAAAGTAATTTTCTACACGTTTACATTTTTGGGAAGCAGTAAGCATAATAAAACTGTATATTCAGGCAATATCTTACTTTTGCTGTTGCAGTTTCCATTACCTGTAAAATGGAAAAAGCCATTATTTTTATTATATATTTTTCTTTCTATTTGGATGCCTCTAAGATGTTTAGCTTTGGCCCTGAATCTGAAAAATCTTCTTATGGCTAACCTCTAAGTTTAACAAATGACCCTTACAGCATATTCGTATTTGAGCAACACCAAATTATCCTAGCAAGCCAGTGGTCCTCTGTTCCTACAGGTCATTCTTCAGGAATTCTGCATAGTTGAGGCAGTAATTTCTATAATTTAAAAAAAAAAAAACAAACCAAACAACAAAAAACTGTATACACAATACTGCTCATGGGAACAAATAAGAAATTACAGAGAAATAGAACCTGAATCAAAGGTGCTGCTACTATTTGCTAATAAGCATGCTCCAGGTATCAGCAGAAACTCAGAGGAACTTCTTGTACACTTCACACAGGGAATTATGGCTCTAATTCCAACACTATGAAAGTATTTTTTCCTATTTAAGAGTTCTCCTGCAATGTTTCCATGAGTCAATTGTTAAAAATCAATGCTTATTTCTGTGTGGTGGCCTATTGTATTTTTAATTGAATCTAGATTTAAAAATAAATAACAACACTATCTGTACTCATGTTCATGAAATAAACAATCCCAGCTGTGGCATTCTTACTAGAACACTAATATTGCATTTGGAATATGAGGCCATTTATTTTTAGTTCTCTGCCTAAAATATTGGGAAAATAGACATGGTTGATTTCTATTTTGCATAAGATTTATCTCTAATTTAAGACTGCATAACTGCCTTGAGGTTAGAAACGGATAACTTCAGTATAGTAAATAAAATTTGTATCATCCAAAGCCTATTTCTCTTTCTGAAAATCCTTTGCTTTTTATCTCTTCGATATTCTAAGCAGAATGTGTTTTTATAGGTTTTCACAACAGTTCCTGTAAGTTTTCTTTTAGAGTGGAACTGTTTTATTTTCCCTCAGGACTGGTAATGGTAGACATTTCATAAAAAAGGAAATTATCATAAAATTTCTGCTCCACCTTCCTATACCTAAGAGTGTCTTGTTTGCTTCTTTGTTCTCAATACAGAAAAGTTTCTAAGTCAAGACATGAACTTTTTAGTTAAATTCAGTCCTGAGGCAGCTTTTTATTTTAGTAGAATAGGGATCATATTAACTGCAAACATCATCTTTAATCACAAAAATAATGTTAAAAATTTCAGTGATCTTATATACTTCAATTTTCTGTACTAAAATATCTATAGATATTAAATATCTATAGATATAATTGTTAGACCAACTCTTAAGTCTTCAAAAATTAGATCAGGCTGGCTTCTTAGGGTTTTTACTGATGAGTCTTTCATCAGGATACTTTGTACAGCCAGAACTAAACTAGAACTCTGTAACTAGTTTAAGTCCTTGAAAAAAATGAAAATTGTGGTGTTCAGAGTTTGCTATATGAGAGCTGAGATTTGAGTAGTAAACTAATTCCAGTAGATAACAAATGCAGTGTGTGAAGAAGCTAGCCTTAGGGATTTTCTTTATTGTGCTATTGGCATTCAAAGTCATGTAAACAATTACCTCTTTCAGCTGAATATCATCTAACATATGGATCTAATAGCTTTATGCCCATTTTAAATCTAATCAGTCTTCAACTTGGCTGTCATTAGGTGTGAAAAAAAACCAGATTTGAAGCAAAACAAAATAATTCAGGTCTGAAAGGACATTCAAGGAAAAACTTGTGATATTTGCTAGAGAAAGACAAGTATTATGGGCTCCATTAGCAGTTCTTCTAAAGGGGCCACTGCACATTCCACTAAAAACAGTTTAATTGCTAAAACTGGTGTGTTTACAAGGGTACTTTTACCACTGAAGGATTTCACTTCAGTGGAAACATACCCTTGTTTTCCTTCCCCATCCAGATTCAGTTAATATTCTGGTGCAAACCTGCCACATGGATGGTAGCAAAGAAGTTTGAGAAGGAGTGGCCAAGATAAAAGGTACTGGTTTCACAGACATCCTAAAGACTTTCAGACTGATAAAACCGTATCCATTTAATTGATGAAAGCCTTGTTGTCTCTGCCTGAAAGATAGACAGGCAAATTACAAAATATTTGTGCCTTGTTTTTATTTTCTATCAGGAACTAATAACTTCCTCTTTGTGATAATATTTCTTTCTTTCATTTTTTAATGGTATGAATTTTATATTTTATTCACTACTCTGATCATGATCAGAGAGGGTTCTGTAAAGCAGCAGAGAGAATTCTAAGTAGTACTTTCTAAACTAGATGAATACTAACAACCAAGTATTTAACAAAGCGTAATGTCCTGGGAGAAGCACAGAAGGTGTATTGGCTTTAGAAAATGAGAGGCTATATCTTGCTAAGTAAGTATTAGCTTTCACAGGTTTAAGCAGTGTGTAGTCTCAGTGAAGCTGCTTAATTTTAAAGGAAATTCTATTTATAAAGCTAAAGTGTCAAGCAGAACTGTAGAGGGACTGAAAAGATCCCAAACTTATTTTGCTTAAAATAAGTAAAAGTACATGCTGCCATATTTGTGAAATGAAAGATTTATATTAATCCTGAGTTTTTTATAATACCTGTTGGAAAATTGCTCTTTCAACTTTTAAGTGTTCAGAGAGTCTAGTTCTGGTTCAACAGATTCATGGCAGAATATTTGCTGGTTTTATGGTCACCAGAACCTGGTCCATGGCTAGAAACATTGGTCACATGAGGAAAATATAATAATGGCCTTCTTTGACCATTCAACTTAAGTTTGTAGAAATCTTCTAAGATGAAATAATTCCATTCTCTCCTCTGCTGGAAAATATTTAAGCCAATTTCTCACACCTTCCAAAAGTATATCCCCACCCTTTCCTTTGTTTTGGAAGTAATTCAGTTCAGCAAACACAAGTTTTATAAGTGTAGGGGTGAAGTAGGATAAAAAGAAAGGAGATTTTCTTCTGCAAACTGGTTCCAAATGTATAGAATCTGCCTTCTTGAAGGCTTAATTATACTGTTTTTACTCCTTATGGATGCTATGAATATGCCATCCACAATTATGGACACACAAATTAACAGGATCCTGACTCATATATTTTCCTACATGATAAATTGTTAATGACACCCTCTAAAGTATCTCTAAATTTTCAGGCAATAATTTCACTGAAATGAAGACTGAAATTTATTTTGTCATGCATTCAAATATATATAAATCCATTTTCTACTCCAGATTCTGAGTATAGGGGTTTTTTTGGGAGACACATATGTAGAAACACCAGAATCTGAAAGAAATTTTTTTCAAGATCAAAACATGGTCCTGCATATCACTGGAAAATTACTTGAATGCCTAAAAAGCTTTAAATGTTGGGATATCCACATGGCCCTGCAATTTCAGGGGAATTAAAGAGTTATAGGAATACCAGTGTTGCTTTTGGTTGACAAAAAACCATCTTTATTCCACAATTGCTTTGTGACAAGCCTCAAAGCACTCACACTCCTTAAAGCTGTAATTTTGCATACAGTCTTGTCTAGCCTGACCCCAAGTGCAGTAATATGTGGTCAGCTGAAGTGCCAGAAACCAACATTTGTGCCTCTAAGAATCTATCTGATTAAAAAAAATATTAAAAGGTTCTGACATAAGACTGTGAATGATGTTACATATGGTTTTAAACACCCTTTTGAGTACCATTTGTGAACTAAAAATCCAACCTCTTGCTTAAGCCGGAGAAGAGGAAAGAAAAAAACAAATAAACTTTATTATAATTTTTATGTTCTATGCATAGCGCTTATGTTTCCATTCTGCACTTTTGTCTTGAAACAAAAAATATCCTTTTTTTATTAGACCAAACTGTATGCAGCACTGTGCAGAAAGAGTTGCATGTTAAATTTATAAAAAATGTCTTTAAAGATACATTTTCAGTAGGATGAAGAATTTATCAAATCTTCCAGATATCTTGAATCTTCTCAGTGGTCAGGTCACCTTTCAAGGTTATGCTTTACCCTGTTTTCTGAGGTTATTAACATACCACTTCCACTTTGAAAGCTAATCAATGATACCTGTCTCGATCCCTCCTCCTATCAACTGAAAAATAGCATGGTGGAAGAAGTACATAAAGACAAATGTTACCAAAAATGCTTATCTTTATAAGAAGAAGAGAAGAACTTTTCTGAATTAGATCTGGGAAAATAAATGCTTCAAAAATATCTTGACTTTGCAACTAAATCAAATAATGCTTCTTATGAATGAAGTAATGATTCTTAGTACCATTGCAGGAAGGAAAGTCCACAGCAGTATCTGTCATTTCTAATTAAAGTATTTTAGTCAGCTAAGTCATGCAGCTACGCATGTAGTCAGGGTGCCATAAGGTCCAAAGTGGAAACTCCCTGTGATCAGCCAGGGCCCATAGCACCACCCCATCCAGGTGACAGGCAGCCAAGGAGCGTCAGGACAGCTCCAGCCCCAGGGATTGTTCAAGTCCCTGGGTTATGGGCCAAGGACGGATCAGAATGTTGGGAACTGAAGATGCCTTCTGCAGCACTGCTAATGGCCCCAGGGTCTGAAATAGGCTCTTGGACCATGGGCCAGGGGCAGAAGAACAGAGACACCAGGACAGTAGGTCCTACAGTGCCCTCAGGGCTCAGACAGAGGGACAGTGTTGGTCAAAGCCACGGAGCCTTCTCAGAGCAAAGGCAGCACGTAGGAGAAGACAATGCTTCTATAAAAGTGTGTTATTTGCAGACATTAGAAAGCTTGTTTATTTTTCCTCCAGGGCTACTTTTACTGGTTACTTCTTCGCAAACTACTTTGTTCCTCAAGCCATTATATTTTTTTTCCTTAAACAGCTTCATTTAAAATATATATAGCACTATCTTTTGTACCATGCTGTTTAAATTATTTTCTATCAGTGTGGATTATTGAAATGCAAGAAAAAGTTTATTCTCAGAGAAATGAAACAGCTATTAACAGTAAATTTGACTTCATTACATTTTCATAAGTCTTGATTTAAGATGATTATAAAATTAAAACTTCATTGCTATAAATGCAAATGTTTCCTTCCTAGTTTATTTTATTATTAGTTTACTTTTACAGCCCCCAGTCTTGACAGAAAGTTGGTGGTTAGTAAATTATTTTTCCAAAACACATTGCATGTTTCTTTTACATACAGTCAGTAAGAATATAGGACACTTGCTGGTTCCATTTTTTATATAATTATGTGTTTGTCAGAATTTCTTTGGCTGGATTCAGTTGTTATGCATCTTAATGTCAGAAACTGTAAT
Source organism: Ploceus nigricollis (assembly GCA_013399945.1). NCBI lineage: Eukaryota > Metazoa > Chordata > Aves > Passeriformes > Ploceidae > Ploceus > Ploceus nigricollis. Next base: position 578,869 of record VXBC01004318.1, read on the forward strand.
GAATGTACTCTTTGATTATCACAAATGAACTAGAAAACCCAAATGCCTTAGACTTCCAAGAGCTCCATTTGGCAGCTGCTAGGAGAGACATTTAAGGAGTAGAAAATCCCCCATTAACTTTTACTTTTTTACATATCTTCAAGAATATGACTAATAATTTCACAATTGCCAAATAAAACAGTGTCTCACTAGTGTATTTTCCCTGTGCCTTTGACAAGCTTTAAGTAAAATCAAGTTCTCTTCAGTGAATTTATGTCATATTTTCTGGAATCAATAGCCCTGTGAATATATCAGTCCAGTGTCCTCTCAGTCATGTCCTTTTGCTATCTTTGTTAAGGAATAGCAGCAGATGCAACATCTTTTCTAGGATTGTATGCAGACAGGTTTGCCACTCAGAAGCTTTTAAACAAAGTACAGTACAAATGTATTCTACCCATACTGCAGCAGTCTCAAATCAGCTCTCAGAAAACCTCCATTAACATAGTTTTTATTGGGATTTCTTTAACTCAGTTAGTGCAGTCAGACTTTTTTTGCAAATAGGTGGAGTAAATCACAGAGTGAAATGACATAGGCTAAGGTGTTTGTGATAATACTGTGATTTATGAACCTTGTTTTCTTAGAAATCTCAGTTAAAAAGCTCTTCATGTTTTTTCAAGCAAACTTATCATACAAAGTAAAACTGCATTCATGACCACAAAATGAAATAAAAGGTACATTAATTGTGATACAGAAAATATGAATAGTATGTGTTTAGTAGAAATTTCCTTCCTTTTGCTTTCTGGTTTTCTTACTTTCTTTCCCATATTTATGCTTTGTACATCTGTGATTAGTTAGCAAACTAAGTTCACATTTGTGGTGCCCAGATGAATGACATTTCATGTACACATATATATTATAAATATATCTATATATAAAAATGTGTATGTGTGTGTGTGTTGTATATTTTAAATTCAGAGTCCCACATGCTTCAAATACTGGATGTAAGCACCTCTTCAAAGTCAACTGGTATTGCTGACAGAACAATTGTGACAGCTGTTTCAAATTTCCATTTCATTTTAGCACAAGCACAATTGGGATGATGATGATGCAACAGTCATGAGATAAAGGCAAAACTCTAAAAATGTTAATTTTTATTCTTCTTGGCTCTGAATGCTTCCAGGGATGGGCATCTGCATATTCTCAGGGATGTTCCAGTGTCCCACCACCCTAACAGCAAAGAATTTTTTCCCAATGTCTACTCTAAATATATTCTTTTCCAATTTAAATCTCTTACTCCTTATCATATCACTATACTCCTTGATAAAATGTCTTTCTTCATCTTTGCTATAGGATTCCTTTAGGTACGGCAAGGCTTCCATAAGGTCTCCCCAGAGCCTTCTCCAGGCTGAACAACTCCAACTCTCTCAGTCTGCCTTCATAGGAGAGGGACTCCAGATTCTAATCAGGTTTGTGGCCCTCCTCTGCACCTGCTTGAGAAGCTCCATGCCTTTCTTGTGCTGGGGACCTCAGAGCTGATGACATACTTGAAGAGATGTGTCACGAGAAAGAGAGAGAATTACCTCCCTGAGTCTCAGGCTGCCAATGGTCCATCTGATGCCCCTTCTAGCCCAGGAAATGGGATAACCTTTTGAGCTGCAAGTGCACAATTTCAGGTCATGTTGAGGTTCTCATTTACCAACACCCACAAGTCCTTCTCCTCACAGCTTCTCTCAATCCATTCTCTGACCAGACTCTATTAGTGGTGGGAATTGCCCCAATCCATGTGCAGGACCTCGCACACATGTTTTCACATGGGTTTAGCATGGGCCAACCTTCAAGCCTGTCCAGGTCTCTCTGGATGTCATCCTTTTCCTCCAGTGTGTCGACTGCACCACCCAGCTTGGTGTCATCAGAAAACTTGCTAAGGGTGCACTCAATTCCACTGTCCTTGTCCCCAAAAAAGATGTGAAATAATATTAGTCCCAGTATGAACCCCTGAGGTGCACTGCTCGTCACCTATCTTTCTCTGGACATTGAGCCATTGATGGCAACTCTTTGAGTACAAGCTTCCAGCCAATTCCTTACCCACCAAGAGGTCCATTGTCTTAGGTTACCATGTAAGATGTAACCAAAAGTATGTATTCTATGACTAGTTTCATAATCTGTTAAAAACAGGTGGGGCAGTGTTCTTTATCTCTTCCATGACTCATCCCTGATAACTCCCTCTGGGGGCTACCTCTGCCATCAAGTCTCACTGCTTGACTCATAAAATTACATCATCCCATTGTGAAATGCTCTGCCCAGGGGTAGGTACCAAATATTCCTGCCTGGATATAATCTGACCATTGGAACACCATAAGCAGCACTACCCACTGGATTCCCAGAGGACAAGAGCTACATAACCACCACTGGACCTTCAGAGGAGGACCAGACCCTTCCACAGGATCACAGCTTCAACAGAACCACGTCTATCACTTCAAGAAGACTACAGCTGCCATTTAATCGGACTGCTACTAACACCCTGACCAACAGGATGTCAGGTTGTATCCTGACTTTGTCAGTTTAAGCCAGTGTTTCTGCATTATTGCCTTTATCTTAATTTTCCTATTAAATTGTAGTTCTGACTTGGAATCTCTCACTGGTTTGTTTTTAAACTAGTACATCCATCCATCAAATCCATGTTTCTTCATTTTTGATATTGATGTTGTTCAGAACAGTGTCAAATGCTTAGCACAAGTACTGCTAGATTATGTTAGTCACTCTTCTCTTAACCACCCAGTCTGCAGCCCCACTGTAGAAAGCCACCAAATCTTTTTCAGGCATGATTTGCCTTTAGTGAGACCATGTTGGCAGTCACCAATCACCTTCTTGTTTTCCATATGCCTTGACATCATTTCCAGAAGTATCTGCTCCACCATCTTTCCAGGCACAGATCAATCTCTGGATCTTCCTTTCTTCCCATATTAAAAATGGGACTTCCCTCTTTTTCTTATCTATCCATATATACATGTATATATACATATGTAAAATCTTTATTCATGCACACACGTGCATACTACTACAGAAAATTTGTATTTATTCAAATATTGTCTAATTATCAATGTTAGAAAAATACTTGCCCTTGAAGATGCTGTTACTTCAAAGCTCTGCAGTATACTAAGAAGAAAATCCTTTTACAAATATAATGGAAACTTCTGATAATATAGAAAAAAATTTTCAAGGGACTTGGTTAGACTATTATTTTCTTTGATGTGTTTTGGGTGGGAGGTGTTATTTTTTTTCTTGAACCTATGATGAAACACTTCATGAGTTTCTTCAATATCCCTTTAAGCACACTTTTTTAAGAAGAAAAAAACCCTAAGATAATCCAGAAAAAAAAAAAAGAAAATAAAAAATTGATATTTTCAATTGCTATATGAAATGTGATATAAACACACAAACTTTTGCCACACACAAGTATTACAAATTAAAGATTGCACTGCACATGGATTAATTATGCAGGTTTTCTAATTATGATAAACTTAGTTACAGAATGAAATGTCATAAAATGCTCAAGGGCATTCAATCCAATCTTTATGGTATACTGAGAGTAATAACAGTTTATATCAAATATTTCCAGTACAAAGACATTTAAATTTGACATATAAAATATGATGGGAGATCACAAACTGACACCTAGATTTCTTTTAGGCTGGAAATACACTGAAATGTCCAGAGTTCCTGAGGCATATCAATAACAAGTTTGAAACAAAAAGAAAGATTTTCACACTTTAGACTATTGCAGGAGTGGACTAGAAAAGCAGAATTTCTCTGGTATGAATTATACCTGTTTTTCCTAATTAGGTTCATCCAGTTCTAGAAATGCCTCTTTGGAAGAGTTTTAAAGGTTTCTAATAAAGGTCATGTACTCTACATATATTTATTTGTTCTATGAACGGAATATTTACCTACTTAATATAATCTAAATGCTCCTTAATAATGTCTTATGATAGTTTCACTAAGCCTGCTTGCTGAATCATTCCACAGCCAAAATTATTCTCTGTAGGGAAAATTTATCTTCTAATGCATTATTCTGCTCCCCACAACTTTGATGTCTATTCTAATATGTCCTCATTGATCAACTTAACCTCTATAAAACTTCTATTTGTATATTTGCATTTTGGGGGCTTATTTTACATTTGTCATGCATGATTACCAAAGGTAATCACTCTCTTTCTCAAGAAGATAGTGCTGGGAAATTATCCACACCTCTGATAATAACATGCATTATTTATCTGCTTACAGCATTCACTGACTGGATAATTTGAGGCGTATGTATGTGAAAACTAAAATCATACAGGGAGGGTCTATGCATTCATGTAAACTTGGTCCCTCTAGTTACTGAAATTTAGAGTTCCATACCTAAGTTTTGAAAAGTACTTAATATTATCTCTGTCTTTTTATTTATAAATTAATCAGCCTAATTTTCAAATTTTATTTAAACTAATTAACTCTCTGATTCACCAGATGTGGTAATAGAAAGAGGGATAAATATTATGTTATATAATAATTTCAATCTTCTTTTGAGGCTAAGGAATAAAACTTATGAAGTACATGTTGTGACTGGCTGTAACCTAAGATGATCATAAAAGACAAGTATTTAAAACAACTAAGATTCACTGAGAACCTTTCACTGAGAAATTATCCAGTTATCTAGCAGGAATTCTTAGTCTAGGCTGTCACCAACAGTTCGTTGCAGTAGTATCCTAGCTGGATACCTGGCTTTAGTAATTGAAGAATCTTATTGGAGAAAGGGATATTGAACAAGTTTTTTAATGTAATTTTTTAAAATTTATTGAGGTTTTATTGAAGACAAACAGTTTCTATGAGAGTTCAGGAATTTTGAGAGAAATAGAATATGTATGTCAAAAAACAATGACAGTTCATGTATTTGAAAGCTGCATCAGAGGAAAAAAGTTTTACATTATGCATCAGTAATAACATCATATCTGCAATGATTTTTCTAATTGCCCATAATGAGAACACCATAACAAGAACAGAACCTCTACCTATTTTGACAAGATAGTCCTTATTGACATCTAAAATTGAAAGAAATCAGTAATAAAAAATTGAAATATAGGCTTTCACTATAAATCACACTTCTAGAACATAAAAAATCCTCCACCAAACAACTTGTTTAAAATTAGATATATAGATATAAATTATATAGATAAATATGGATATAGATTATATATATAGATATACATAAATATAGATAAATATAAATAGATATATCCATTGTGACCTCAAAAATAGAAGTCTTTCCAATACCAAAGCTAATAAGTTACATGCCTGATTTCTCACTTCCTCCATATCCTTCATGCATGTATCTAATTGGTATTTCTATGAAAAAAAAGACAACACTGTATGTTTTATTTAGATGAATATCATGCTATTATAAGTTCAAATACTGAAAGCTAAATAATCCTAACCTGTCCAAAGCTGATATTTTACATTTGCAATACACGGCTTCTCATTATAATAATTTTTATCCTACAAGAAAGCCTACCCATTGGACTATTTTGTGTTTATATGCTTTCAAACTGTCACTGCTTGTAGAAATTAAGAAACAATACAACAATTTTGCCAAAAGTTTACTATGTTTCGATTTGATAAAACAAACTTTGTATGGATCTCCATAAGAACAGCTCATTTAGCTGTTCATGTGTGCATTACCACAGTAGCAAAGCCCAAAGATCAAGAATATCAAACTGAAGTTGGAAAGTGAGATACGAATCTGCAGCCCTGCAAAAGACATGGCATTGAACAAATGGAGATGTTAGTCAAATGAGAATTATGTGACTAGTAGAGTACGTGATTAGACTGTGCTTGTTACTTGGGCATAACAACTTGAGTTTCTGCTTTTAGGTGTTTTCTTGGTCAGCAAAATAAATAAGATACACACATAGTGCCTATGGGGTATGATAACACATCTCAAGTCTCAGCAAACTCACAATATGTTGGGTTAGTGCCAAAAATACTGCCTTGTAAGGTGTCTCAGTGCACATCAGCTAATCCTGACAGTTACCTGCTCATTCCACAACAAAGAGGAAAAAGCCTTTCATCCATAATCGAGAGGTGATCTATATTACTTGAGTGAAAGCAAATTGATTGGGATTACATTGACCAGAGGATGAGAGAGGCACACATACAACCACTTCCTATGAATCATCTGAAACAATATTTTACGTCAGCAATGAAGTTGTCTACTTCTAGGTGTTTGCTATGAAAATTATGCATATTTTGTCCCCATATGTAGCAATTTATTTGTGTGAATTATTCTATTGATAAGACAAAGAAGGTCTACAGTACTCTTTGGTCATTTATGATTCTCAGTTATGTATATCTAATACTTAAATATGATTGTAGTAACTACCCTTTCTGTACAGTTAAAATAGTGTTTTTTACAATTTTTAAAGTAATTACATATTTCTATAATTGTATGTGCTGAACTTTATTATACAAGGTATTCAAGTATATTAAAAACAGGTGTGATCAAGAAATTAGAATGTGATAGAATATTAACTTCATGAGTTCCTGAATCTTCTTATAGCCAGAAGTGAAGGATCTCAGCCTTTTCATTATTCCTGAAGAATATGTACATTGCCTGTATTTCTTTAAAGGTAAGGTGGCAGGTAGCAGGGGAAGAAGCACAACAGAAATCTGCTTGTATCGCTTTAGAGATGGGTAGAACTGAAACATTACATCTCATATATTTGCAAAAAAAAGTTTGCTACCTTCTTAAGGAGAAGTCAGCACAGTAATTGAAGAAACTGATTTCTAGAAACATAGTATCTTATCTGAGATTAAATTTTCTTTTTTTCTAGCTACTAAGAAAGATGGAAAAAAATATCAGTTACAGAGGAAACACAAGTCAAGCTTTACTTTCATCTGGGAGGCAAAACAGAGAACACTACCTATCCTGAAATTCAAAATTACTCATTCTGCTGAGAAAGCACATATCATTATGTCAATCACTGTTTGTCATAATTACAGCTTTTACATTATGTTGGTCATGACATCTCAATTTCTTGTAGAAAAAAAAAGAAAGCTGGAAAATGCTCTGGAATAAAAGCAAGCATATTCTAAACTGTCTTTAAGTAAAGTTTAAAACTATTTCATTTTTTAAGAAATTATGTAAAAGTGAGCTTGACCATCTGTCTAAAAATTACATTTTAGTTACTGAAAAGGTCAGATCTGATCTTATTTCATGGACATCTGCATTGATAATGAAAATCAAAGCATTTATTTATATTTGGTGTCTTTTTCTAACAACATTTTCTGCAACACATTATCAGCTCTTCAGATTCTCCCATACATCTCAACTGCTTTACCAGTCCTACACTGCTAGGTGAAGGCTCTAATACTCAGCAGAAACCTGTATCCCTTTGGCAATTCCTTTTCTAGAATCATAGACCCATTTAGGCTGAAAAAGAACTCTAAGGTCATCAAGTCAAACTGTTAACCCAGCAATGCCAAGTCCACCCTAGAACTTCTCTCCAAGGGCCACATTTATATCTCTTTCAATTACCTCCAGGGATAGTGACTCAACCACTTTCCTGGGCAGCCTGTTCCAATAAATGGTAATCCTTTTAGTGAAGATATTTATCCTAATATTCAATCTAAACCTACTCTGGCAAAACTATCTTTGTATTATCACTTTTTGCATCAGAAAAAGACCAACACCCATATCACTTCAACCTCCTTTCAGGTAATTTTAGGATGGCAGGTGTCCTAGTTCAGGGCAAATTTGGAAGAGAGTTCCCAAAGGGGTTCCTCTAGGAAGCAGATTCAATCGGCCCCNCGATTGGGGATAAAAGCATCATATAGTCAACCCAGGACAGCAGGTTGAGAGCACGTATCCACAAAAGTCACTCTGTCACTTCTCAGCTGATCAAGAGAGAAAAAATCTGTCAAAAGACTTGTGCATCAAGATAAGGACATTCATCAATTACTGTCATGAGCAAAAAGAGTCAAGTGGGGAAATTAATTTAATTTATTGCCAATCAATTCAGAGTAGGATAATGAGATGTACACTCAAAGCTTGGCAACGCCTTCTCTTCTCTTCTTCTTCCTGGGCTCAACTTCACCCTCAATTTTCTCTATCCTTCCCTGCTTTCAGCAGTGCAGGAGGATGGGGAATGGGGTCTGTGGTCAGTTCATCACATTTAGTCTCTGCTCTAGACCCTTCACCATCTCCGTTGCCCTTTTCTGGACTCCCTCCAGCACCTCAATGTCCTTCTTGTAGTGAGGGACTCAAAACTGATCACTGGACTTAAGGTGTGGCCCCACCAGTGCAAAATATGGAGGGACAATCACCGCCCTGGTCCTGCCAGACACAGTGATTTTGATGCAAGCCAGGATGCCATTGGCCTCCTTGGCCACCTGGGGACACTCTGGCTCATGTTCAGCTGCTATTGATGAACACCCCCAGGTCTTTTTCTGCTAAGCTGCTTTCCAGCCACTCTACCCCAAGCCTGAAGCGTTATACAGGATTGTTGTGACCCAAGAACAAGACCTGGCACTCACTAGAATTGAGCTGCAAATGATTAAGGAAAAATACAAAAAGTGTTTTCCTTAGAAATATCTGTTCAGTTGGCTGTATCATGAAAGACTTTGTCTTGTTACTATGTTACTACAGATGATAATGCAGTGAGGAGACACAAAGGCAAATATCAGAAGCCCCACACAGTTTATTTAAGCAGTTTGTATTTCCAGATATGGATTGTGATAGAAGATTTCAGATCTTAAGACAACAAATAAAAGCGCCTAAAGATCTTCTTTTGTGTAGTACTGAAGCTACTGATACAGTTCTAGCAGAGGAGAAAAAATTCTTTATGCTGTATCTGGTATATTATGAATAAAACATTCATGGAAGCCCCAGGGTTATTTTAGTTCAAATGATATTATAATACATGACAAACTCAGCACAACAACAAGAATTGTCATGGAACATAAAAGCATGGTTTGATTTTTTAGGTCCACTCTCTATTGAACATTTTTTTCAGTGTGTTTTGTACACCTGTGTTTGCTACTGCATGGAGAAGCAGCTGTTGCTAGCAAAATGGGTCAGGAAAAAATGGTTGAATTCTCCAGGGTGACATCCAATGTGCTGTTTTGAGGAGTTTCTTGAGAAGTTTCTCTACAGGACAAGAAGAGAGACAACAATAAAAGCAACTGAGACTTACAAAAGAATAAGTCAGTCAAGGCTAAACCAGACCACATTTCTAAGAAATATGATGAACGATCAAGCCAATGGGAACAGATAATTGGACCTAATTTCCCTGAAAGAAGATAACCTGT
>VXBC01004318.1:588235-617473 GCA_013399945.1 Ploceus nigricollis
AGACAGAGACATTCTACAATCTCGGAATCACTTAAATATCACAGATTCCGACAATAACCCTCAGAATATGATACTGTTATTTGTAGGTTCCATCAAACTTAATCTTCCACTTCAGAATCTCATATATTAACTGAGCTAGTGTATTTATGAAACTCCAAAACGACAAGTGCTGTTAGAAACTTCAGCTGAGTTTCTGAACTCAGCTCAGACTTTGTTGTAACTTGGCAATGACAGAGGCAGGCACACTGACCCCTGGGGCATCAGGCTGCTGATTAATTTTGTCTTGGAAAATGGCCAGGAGTATAGGGAAGAAACCAGTGCCATACTGGCAATACAAAAATAAATGCTAACAACGCTGCCTAACACTGAAGGAAATCTAAATGAAAACATTAATTGCAAGAGAATTTAGAAAACTTAGAAAAGGGGATTAGCTTTGGAGCAATAAAAGAACAGGAAGAGAGAAAATCAAGTGACAGTGGACAGTTAGAACAGTGTACGTATACTTTGGAAAGAAGTATCACACTGTAAGCATGTGCAAGTGTGACCTGGACACTAGGGTTTGCTATTTACAAATACCAAGCTGACTGTATGTTCTTCCTTGTGACTGAATTCTCAGGTTACTCTCAGGCTTTTTGCTGAATTAGATACATGCCATGGGACAGCAGATTTACTATAGATTTCTTCCTTAAAGGCCAATTTAACACATATTAATTCTAATACAACTATTTGGCATGTAGAACAGGAGAAAAACAGGATAATTGGTATCACTACAGCACTAATGCATAAAACACTTGTTTGCATACCAAGTTAAAAATACTGTGTTTTGATATATCACATTCCTTCTAAAGTACAGAAACACTTAAAGCAGGATAAAAGCAACTGTGGGGCTCTTCAAAGATATTCCATATAAAACTAACCCTGTTCCTATTGAAAAATTCTCACTGTTTTCAGAGAATGCCAAATTAAATCAATTCTCAGTACATTTTAGAAGAAAGAATAAGTCTTCTATGCTGTACAATCTTTTTGACACAGTTTTACCCTACCAGAGATTAACAAAAGCCAGGCAAGATGTGTAATTCACTCTCCAGCTCTGAGAAAAATTGAAGTTTATCAGAGTTTCTTGGCTCCTTCTGAACTAGTCATTTATGTTTTGAAGCAACACCATTAATCTCTGAGAATTTGTCATGTCTAATTTCAGTAGCAAAATCTCCTTTCAGCAAAAGCTCCAAACTGTAGTAGTAATGGTCCTTCTTCAGTGAATGTAACCCTTTTCCATTACTACCATTGCAACTTTGAAAATCATTTATGCCTTCAACAAGCACAACAAAAATCAATACAGACCCTTTTCTTTAAAATATAGAGTAAAAAGTGTTGTAAAATATAAGTGTATTGCATATCACTTACAGAGTTTTCAATTATTAAAATTTCTCTATTGTTTATAATACTTGCACCAGTCAGAAGAGAGAAAGAAATCAAATTATATAACAGCATATTGGTTATTCCTCTGCTTGCTGGAGAATCTGAGGCTGCTTTATTTTAAATATTCACTACATCAAAATCTCATGGCTGCAAACCTATTTATACAAGAAAACAGAATCTTAGACTAAAAACTCATCGTTTCCCACAAGGAAATTCAGGAGAAGGGTATGAAGCACAAAATATCTTAATAGGCTGCCATCATTCAAATAGCAAAAATGTTGTCAAGTTCCACAAAATTTCCCCCTTCCTCTCCCAAAACAGATATAGAACATTCTACAGATTTAAAACTGAGATGAAGAACATCTGAGAGAAGTAAAATGCAGAAGACATTACTTCTGTGAGAACAATTAGATGATAAAGAACAATAAAGAACAACATTAAAGGTACTATAACAAACTGAAATCAGACATTGATGAAGATAATGGCTCATCTCAAGGGTAGAGAGGCCCTTCAGAGCGAACTGGACAGACTGGAGAGATGAGCAATCACCAACCATATGAAATTTAACAAGAGCAAGTTCTGTATTCTGCACCTGGCACGGTGCAACCCTGGATGTATGGGCAGATGGGGGAATGAGATGCTAGAAAGAAGTGCCATGGAAAGAGAAGAGGGACTCCTGGTTGATGGCAAGCTGTACATGAGTCAGCAGTACCCGGGCAGCCAGAAGGGCCAAGCATGTCCTGGGGGGCAGCAGGCACAGCATCGCCTGCTGGGCAAGGGAGGTGCTGGGGCTCACCTTAAGGTAGGCTCACATTAAGCCCTGCGTACAGTTTTGGGTCACAATAGAAAAAGGGTACAAAGCTGCTAGAGACCATCCAAAGAAGGGTGTCCAAAATGATGGAAAGCCTCAAGGGCAAGGCTTGCAGGGGGCAGCTGATGTCACTTGCTTTGTTCAGCTTGGAAAAGAAGAGGCTGAGGGGCATCTTCATGTAGTCTACAACTTTCCCGATGATGGTAGCGGAGGGCCAGCCACTAATCTATGCTCTCTGGTGACAAGCAACAGAACACAAGCAAATCAAATGAAGCTGCATCAAAGGAACTTCAGATGGGACATCTGAAAAGGTTAAGGCTCTTTCTTAGGAAAAAGTTCTTTACTGAGACTATGGTTGGTTACAGGAACAGTCTCCCTGGAGAAGTAGTCAGGGTGCCAATCCTGCCAGATCTCAAGAAGCACCTGGACAATGCTTTTAGTTATATGTTTTAGTTTTAGAGAGTACTGTGAGGAGAAAGAAGTTGGATCTTTATGGATCCCTTCCAAATTAAGATATTCTGTGATTCTAAGATTCCAGTGCACAGGTTTTTTTACCCTTCTCTCAGCTTTGACAGCGTCATGAAAGTTTAGATTGTGTGATTGCAATTGTTTTTCATGTCCTATAAACTGTTTGGATGACTATCCAACTACAACTACAATGGAGTCTTACTGAAGTAACTGGGATATTTTGCTCATGTAAAAACAAATGAGAAAAAATGTTCTTTACAACTAGCCCTCACTAGAGTTTAAACCAAGAAGAGCAGCACTTGTGATGGGGCAATCAAAGCCACCATATTTTGAGTATCTAGCCAGAGAATTTCATTTTGGATAAGGTAGCTAAGAAAATGAGATGCAAAGTTGGAAATGGAACTTGTTAAAAGTAAGAAAACATGGTTTTAAATTATGATATAGAAAAAACCCCAAAATTTGAAAATGTAACTGATTTGTTAGGAAATTTGCACTGTCTCTATGAGAGTAAGTCAGGGAAGAGATGATTTGGCAGTCACTTCTAAATGTAGACATGAAACAAATCAGGAAGTAGTGTCTCTCCCTGACTCTACATGAGTAGCAAGGTGACAATAAGTTGATGGACCCATTATTGATATTGCTCTTTTCCAACGGTGTGCTGTAGTTTATCATAAGATACAGTCACATTTCAGGCTGGGTTGCACTGTGACATATCAAATTCCCTGGTAGAAACCCAGGTACAGGAGAGTAGTTTTCTTAGTGCCTTCTTACTCTATCCACTTCAAGCATCAGTTCAACAAAATGGAGCTATGCTGCTCCAGTTTACAATTCATACTGAGATATTTAACCTATATATTTGTAGACACACAACATCTTAATAAACCAGAAGACATAGGAATAGAAAAGCCCTGAGAATATTAGAAGACAGTTATATTTTCCTCTATTATCAATTTTGCCCTTGTGGGAATGAAAGTGACTGGTGTCAAGAGTGCCATTAATGGCACTAAAGACAAGAGGTTTCAACTATTGCAACTGACCCGACAGTTTGGTGAACTTTAATTTTTAAATCTTATTATGACATAATGATTTTACCCAAACTCTATGGCTGTCTAAATAAAATTTTTTGCATAATAAATTACAGAATTTAAAGCAGTACTATACTACTCAGTTCATTTGAAATTATAAATTATTTGTTTTAGAAAAAGATAGTTATTATCAACAATTTTGTTATATGCAACATACCTAGCATACAGTTTTCAGTCATCACCAACCTTTCCACAGTGCATGCTACTTAGGGTATTTCTGTATCATAATTTTTTTATTATTCTAAAATACATATCTATGCATTGGAAATAATAAAATGTATTTAAAATATTAGTTCACATCCATGATTCCTGTCAAAATACTGTGCTTTTAAAACAGAGAGAGGGAAAGTAGTCAAAACACATTTGCCAAAATGAACATATTTCTAGCTTTATAAACCATTGCAGATTTTGGCCAGCTATTTTGCACTCAGCATGGGAAACTTTGCACCATATGTCCAGCTCTCATTTAGAATGAATATTTTTCTTATTTGCAATAACAGTAATGAGAACTATCAAGTCTCTAGTTACATGGTAGCACAACAGCTATCTTTGGGTTGTTTGGGATTTTTTCCCCCTTTTTCTTCCAAATTAGCACTTTAACTCTGCTTCAGTTAAAAAGATCTTGCATTTTTAGACTTGTTCACCCTGTGTAATTATGAACGGTTAACTTTACAAATATCCTAATAAATTCCAAATACAGATTTTCCTTATATTAATATGCAACAATTTTAATAAATTCTTGTGTTGATAAAGTTGCATAAAGAAGCAAAAAGCTCTAACACTTAAGAAAATCAAGCATCTTTTTTTAAACCTGCAAATTAGATGCTCTACACAAACCCAATATAGATAAACTTCCAAAATTCAGATTGAATCCAAATCCTATTACACAATGGCAGTAGCCAGAATACCAATCAGAGCAACTGCTGGAAAAGGACTATTTGTAGTGTCCACATCTTTGCAGATCATCTAAAGTAAATTCCTTATGCTGTTGTCACTGAGCTGTTACAATGAGAATCAGCAGATGGTTAATCAATCCCAAAATGCCCTTCAGGAGCTACAACAGCTGTGTATGGTCAGCACGAGTAAACTCATCCAGAGTAAAGGGGAACTGGGATCTGTGCAGCATGGAAACACAATGGTTTCCTTTCCGTGGTACAATAAAATGTGTCTGCAAACATTTCTTACAGTTTGAAATTTCCAGATTAAATTCAGTAAGATTTCTATAGCAGTCTTATATAAACAGCCTACATATAGCAATCCAAAATCTATTTATTAGTGCGCACAGTGTTAATTAAATTTAATTACTCCAGGCTGAGCAAAAGGTACCATCTTCAAATTACAGATAACAGCCCCGCAGTTGATAATCTCAGGAAATATTTGCAAGTTTCAAATAATTTATTCACCAGCACTTCTATGTACCCCCAAATACTGGTATACATATTTGGATTCAAAGAGTAGGGAAAAAAAAGCCTTTATTAGACAATCCACATCCCATTTTACAAACCTCCCCCTTCCCTCACCACTGATACATAGCTATTTCTGATACATAAAGTACAGAGTTCACCATCTTCCATATTCTGACATCACAGACTAGGACAACAGAATACATCAGAAGAAGCTATATGTGCTTGGAAAACAAAATATTATATACAGTAAAATATTCAAAAACATGTTAAAGTTGTTGTTCCAGTAAATATAATCAATTCGTTGTTCCAGTAAATATAATCAATTCATTTTTATTTTGATTTTAGGTGCTTTTTCATGTATAGGTGTAAGACTGTGCTTCATATATAAGTATTTTAAATGAACATGGTATGCTGGTTTTGGCTGCAATAGAGTTAATTTTCTTCAGAGTGGCTGGTACGGGGCTGTGTTTTGGATTTGTGCTGAATACAGGGTTGATAATATGGAGATGTTTTTGTTATTGCTGAGCAGGGCTTATACACAGCCAAGGCCTTTTCTGCTTTTTGTATGGCCACACTGATGAGGGGGCTGGGGGTTGCAAAGAAACACAGCCAGGACTGGTGACCCAAACTGACCAAAGGGGCATCCACAGATTCACAGAACTTTTAGGATTGGAAGAGACGTCTGGAGATCATCCAGTCCAACCCCCTTTCCAAGGGAGGGTCACCTGGAGAGATAACACAGGAATTCATCCAGCTGTGTTTGGAATGTCTCCAGGGAGGGATATTCCATGAGCTCCCTGGGCAGCCTGTTCCTGTGTTCTGCCACCATCAATGTAAAATTTTGTTCCTCATCTTGAGATGGAACTTGCTGTATTTTAGTTTATGGCCTTGGATTTGTTCTGCTTCTGAACCTCTATCACATATAGGATTATTTCCCCACAGCAGTACCTTAAATAATTTTTTTTTAAGTCTACTATTTGTATATTGTATACAATGAACTTCAGGGTTTTTTGAGAGAGAGATTACTTTGCAGCCTCTCATTGCTTACTGTGGAGGCCTTCTATGATACTCTCTCAACGTTATCACATTGCTCTCAGTTATGCTTTTGGGAAAGAAAAAGGTTTGCGGTTTGCACTATGGAACTCTTCACATGCAGTGTTTATGTTCCTCCAATATTTCTGGTCCTGACCTTCACTGGTAGCAATTCCTCAGCGAAGCCCTCATTCATATTTAGCTACTTCAGTGTTTTCTATTAAGTCAATTTTGCCAGCCCCTTGATTGTCTTTACGCTATTATGCAGTTATATTTGGCTTTTCTGGGGCTCCTCTACGCGGAGAGAATAGCTCATTCTTTTTATGTCCTTACAAGTGTATGTCAACTGTATAAAAATCCATGGATATATTTTTCAAGCAGAAGAAAACGTGTTCTTTTAGTGTTATAAAACAAGGTATAAAGTTGCAATATTGAGCTTTATTTTATTCCTGGATAGCTTACTTAAGAAATAATAAAAAATAACTTAGTTCGCTATATAAGAGTATTTCTGTGTCTCAAGGGTTTATCCCTCAGAGTGACTTAATATACAAGGAGACCAAAAGAATTACAGTACTCTCTTTATATTTCTGTTTTAGATTAGTGGCAATTTTCAGAAAGTGGCAAATTTCATAGAGTACATAATGAATTCTTTTTAAAATACTCTCTGAGAACAGAAACTGTGTCTCATTTGGAACTATTGACACACATATTAAACCAAAAAAGTAAAAGAAAAAGTCATGTAAAAGCAAAATCAAGAAACCAAACAAACAACCAAAAAAAAAAAAAAAAAACCAAAACACAAAACCCCACATCCACAAGGAAAATTTGAATATCAAGATACTAAAATTTATACTATAAAGCCCTGTCGCTGATACAATTTTTAAAAATGATTGATTTGATTTTGGTAGAAAAGAAGGCTGGTCTTCGTGCTGGTATTCCAGAAATTAATTGAAGAGAAGGAAGAGAACTGAGAAAGAAGAGTTTAAAAAAGCAAACTGGATGCATATACTAAAGCAGTATTGAGAATACTATATGTACTTATGTTCTTACAGTGATTTCTTTGCAAAAAATGCATGGAAATATTCAAAGACCATTAAAGATAATTTTCTCCTCCTTTCTAGTAAACACTATGAGACACTGTTTTATTATTGAGATAGCCTGCAGAAGAGAGGCTACTCACAAAACAGAGAAATAAAGAATATTCTGTCATCACTAAAGCTGGTCAGAAGTAGATAACTTTAAAAGGAGAAGGTAGGATGGAAAACACTCAGTTTTTCTGATAACTGAATATTTGCCTTTAGCTTAACAACACTGAAGTAATCTGCCTTATGGCAACTGTAAGTGTTCTATTCTATATATATGTTCTATTAATCCATGTTAGGAAAAAACCCCTGAGAAAAGAATATTTCCTATCATAGAGGGTTTCATCTTGTAGGGTTTATAATACAGTGATGTAATTCAAGCCCTAAGCTTTACAAAAATAGAGGAATAATTAAATACTTGTTCTCTATCTTAAAATAAAAAATTAATAATAATGCTGTTCTATGCGTTCATGGTTTTCACTCAGGGTTTCTGGTAGGGAAAAGGGGAAACAAAAACACCTGCCACAGAATTCTTGTATTTCAGCCTGACATTTGTTCAAGGAAAAACCTGTCCTAAGGGAAGAGAAATCTTTTACATACAAAAACAGACAGCATGCCAACTCCAAATATTTGGTGGGAAATCCAAAACTATTCTCAATTTTAGCCGAAAGAAAATATGCATAAGCATGTGATAAGGATGAGCTGCAAATGCTTAATTAAGATGAGCTCAGTGAGTAAACAAGAACCCATAGGTGATGCATGAAGTGCTTGAGTCTAAGGTTTGCTAGCAAAAAAAGGAATCAAAACCATGGCCCTTTAATTTTTTTCCTCTAGATTTCTCATTTTCCCATTTGCCAAGTCTTCAAAAAGCTAGTTACAGCTGTCAAAACATAAACCAGAATTTTCTAGTTGGAAAGCACTGCTTTACATAAACCCAAAAATCTTTTCTGGAAGGAACTCATATTCAACTGCTAATTTAAGCCCAAATATATCATGATAGACAGAAAAACAATGCTAAAATCTCATTGACCAGTCTGTTAGATTTCTTTTTGTTGTTTGGATTCACTTTCACTGGGGAGGATAGAACATATGGAAATGCAATTGTACTAAAACATTGGAAAAGTAATTGGATCAGAAACATCAGAAAAGCAATGCTTTCAAGCTTTGAGGTAGAACAGAGCCAGAAAACAATTTTGTGACTTAGTTTTGTCTTGAAACTAAACAATTATGCTTGTCTTCATTTATGTTGGAAAGAAAAAGACAATCTTTGGAGTTCTGTATACCCATAAACTGCTCCAGATACACATATAAAACAAGAACCAACAATCTTCATTGTGACCACATCTGACAGGCTCATGAAAATGTGTGGTTTTCGTATAGAATATAATTCTTCCAACCACCAGTAGGAAGTATGTCTGTTTAATCAAAACCACGTTTCAGCAGAATGACTAAGGTTTTGGAGGAATGTGGGACAACACCACTCAATGAAGTCTTCACAAAGAAGGCTGATAACTGCTGCAGTAGATGAACCTCCACAAGCTTCATTTTTCAACATCATTGCCTCTTTTGCTTATATTTCTCATTGCACAACTCTGTTAAAAATATACCTTTGCTAACAGCTAATCTTCCCCTTTTACTTTAGAACAAATCTTGAAGTTGACATCTTCCCTAACAAAATACTATAATTAAATTTCATCGTCTATTTTGAATTTTTGACATATGCTTGAGAGTTATCATTACAGGTACTTCAGTGATTCCTTCCAGTTTTACCACAAAAACTCACCTTTGTGTTAAGTCTACAGGAAAACAGAGCACCAATGCCTATTCCCACAGACAGCCAAGATAAGCAGCCCAGCCATCTGACTACTATTTACCTCATTTTTCACTTTATCATTCTATCAGAACTCATCTGTTTCTTTTGCTTTATATTTCTATTGTAACCTGTTAGAGTTTAATAATATTGGGGGTTTTTTCTTGTTTTCTTGGACTGAATGAATTAACAATCAAGATCCTGATTGGCAATATTTCTGATGAAAGCAGCATCTGCTGACACTCATATGTTAAATCAAAGGTCTCTGTTTTCCTTTCTCTTTAGCATCAGAATAAACACAAACCTAAGAAAAGTAAAAGACTGGTGATTCAAATACTGAATTAAAAAAAGAGCTTTCTTGTGGTTTGTTTTTTAAAATACAACATAGGGAAGAAGTAGGTATTTGAATATTTCCTGCTTTATCAGGTTAGTCTCAGGCTATTTCAGGGCAGAAATGCTGAATTATTTTTGAGATATTTGCTAAGCATAAATTTGGGGCAAAGTATTTAATTCTATTTATATTTATGAGTACTTCATCAGATTTTGTAAAGTTTACTTCAGATAATTGATTTTCATTGAAAACATTAAGTATTTTATTTCAAGAGCCAAAATGCATCACCTTGATAAAATATTTTTCCTTGATTCTTTTTATCTAACTTATCTGCTAGAGAAGAATTATTTTAGAATAGTTCACACACCAACTCCATTAAGAAGGTATTGTATTCACATCTACCTGGATTTTTCTTCCCAAGGTTGGGAGCCCAGCAGTATTGGTAAAGACAGAGATGACGAATGTGTTGAAAAACTGCATTTTCAGTGTTGTTGGGAGCAAAGTCCCCTCTCCCCTTTGTCATCAGGCTAGTATTTTCCTTCTGATTGTGGTTTACATCCTTGAAGATCCCTCTTGTAGTTTTTGGCATCTCTGACTAATCTTAATTCAATCTGAAGTCTAACTTCATGTTTACATGCTCTGGAAATGACTTGTAGTTCTCAACAGGTATTTGTCTGCTCTCCCATCTCTGGTACCCTTCTCTTTCGGTTTTTTGCAGACTCAGAAGCTCACAGTTGAGATCTCTTGCTCCAGTTCTTCCAAAGATGACCAACAGTTTTTGTGCTTCCAGAAGTGTTCTTCAAAAACTCCCAGTACTTTCTAGCTGCTTTACAGTTTATGGAAGATTGCCACAGAATCCCTCTCAGCCGAGCTCTGAGCAAGCTGAAGCTTGGCTCTTCTAAAATCAGTAATCTTTGTCTTGGTTCTCTCCTTCAGCATGCTCATCAGGATCCCAAACTCCACAACATAGTGATCAGTGCAGCCAAGGCCATCATGAATTGAGATAGTACAAAGCAAGTTTTCTTAGTCTGGGAGAAGGAAGTCCAGTGGCAACTCATTCCTTGTTGGCACATCTAATGTGTATGAGGAAGCAGCATTCTACGCATTCCAGCAACATTCCAGGGTGACATGTGATTTTTCTGGGTAGTTGAAATCACCACAAGAACCAGGTTTTGTTGACCCAAAACTTGCTTAAGTGACCCAATTATTACTTTCTTGGGCTTATCATCTTGGTTTGGAAGCAGATGCCCACTGTAAGATCCCCCTCTGATCTTGTCCCAGAGACATCCAATAGGGTTTTTACAATTGCCGCAGTTTCTTTCTAGACACTTAAGGTTCTCCTTAACACAGAGCATGACTTTGACTCCTCCTCCTCCTCTTCTTCCCTGTCTCTCTTTATGAAGCAGCCTAGAGCCATCCACCATGATCCACCAGTCATGTGAGTTGTCCCACCATGTTTCAGTTATTCCTACAACATTATAACTTTTTTGCCTGGGCATGGAACTCCAATTCCTCCTGTTTTTTACCCAGGTTGCATGAAAGGCCACGACTTGAGGCAGTTGATCTTCTGGTTCTCTTCTTGAGAGTCAGCTAGGGACAGCTATTGCTGGTTTGGTTGGCCTGACTTATTTCCCAGTTGGAGATTTTCTACTTTGGATTTGTCCCGTCCCACCCAGTGGATTCAGGGGAAGCTAGTTGTACATACTGTGGGGGGTGTGTGGGACAAAACACAAAGTTCTCAGGAGGTTTAATGAAAATAAATTTTACTTGCAAACTTTAGAACATCCAGATAGAATAAAGCATTTGGCAACTTTGGAATATCCAAATAGAATAAGGCACTTGACAAGGTTTTCATTGGATTTTTACATCAGGCTTACAATATATTTCGAGAAGAAGTAGTGGGGGGGAGAGAGATTAATGAGAATAATTACTCATTATATTGATTGATTTATACAGAGTTGATATATAAGAAATACTGAATATTAATTATAATGTAAATTTTTAAAAAATAAGTTTTTATTCCAGACATTATAATGGTTGACTAGTGCAGTAAATTTTTATTCTGCACTACACCTAATGTGATGCTTTTGTACTTCTTAGGTGACAGCAGATATAGTTGTTTCTTGTTTTGAAGTCAAAGATTAATAGCAGTCAGCTTCTTAGCTGTGAAGCACATCAGAAGAGCTTATTTTAGTGTCACTCCACCACTTTTCCCCACAGAGAACATGGCCTTGAAGATAGAAGAATGAACAAGAAAAGGAGCAAAAAGAAAAACTATTGGTTCTTAAGAACAATTCTCAGATGTCTCACGCATCTAAGGAAAGCTTTCTAGCTTCTGCTAAAAAAAAAAAAGATTGATTCTTCTCTTAAAAATTAACGTACAAATGTTTTTAAAATTGCTCGTCTGTTCTTTTTTCCAGTTAAGTTCTTTCCGTTTTGCAGTAAACAGGATGCACCTTCAAATATCACAAGCTTGTACACTGAACTTAAAAGCCAATGCTTCTTTTTCCTTGTTACCATACACTATTATCACTAACTTTTAGCTTTCTTTTGTTGTATTATATATAGAAATGAAGCATAAGCAAAAATTTAAATCTAATTTCTGTACTAATGTAATCGTTATAACAGCCTAACTTAGTTTACAAGATATAAACACCATACACTAATTACCTATTTTTCTGGAGTACATGTACTTTCTCCCAACAGATTTCCCGGAGAAGATTTAGCTCATACAAAGTTCACGGAGTCTTGTAAGATGGGAGTCCATTCCTTGTAATGTCCACTTATTTTAAACCTGGGTTAAAAGCATCTGAATAATACAGGGGTAAAGGTTTGCAATAAAGCTGCAATACATTAAAAAATACTTGTTGTACCAGGGCTATTAAGCAGTAAGTGGTAGCAGCCCAGAAAAGTAAGAAAGAAAATTAAACTACCATAAATGAAAGATAATAGATGTCTGACAATGTCATGTTCCATTAAGTGATTTACCCAGCACACTCTCACTAGCCCTACAACCTCTGGCATTGATTTCCATAGCAACAAATGGCAATGTTACCATCTGGAGCACATCCAGCAACAGGGAGAACAAGCTCTAACAGTGGAGTTCAAGAAAAAAAAATCCATTATAGAAATCTTAGTGTATACTTCACACGAAATAATCACATGCTGGACAAGCCTGTTTTGTGAAAAAGTTGTTTTCCTCGTTCCTAATAGTTCATGTTTTGTCCAGTTCCTGTTTATGTCTTGGAAGAAGCATATATTGAAAAAAGACTTATTAGCCCAGCACAGAGACAAGCTGCAAAGTTAATCGTGTAGGAAGATGTATTATATAAGTATGTTATTATGTATAAGTGTCACATCACTATTTCTGAACCTGGTACCAATAGTAATTCCTCTTTTACATCAAAGACCACCCTCCATGGTGAACTTATAGAAACTTCATATGTAGCACTTCCTACCATCTGCCAGTCTTGCACAATCAGGTCATAGGCAGCTTGGTATTAACTCTGCTCAAATAAGGAATGTAGTATCTTTTATTTCTGAGTCACACAAGATATTTCTCTACAGCTTTGAAGTATAGTAGTTTGTCTTTACCTTATAGAATGAAGACTGCTATTCTTATTTGTCCTGGTGGTCCCAAGCTCAATCCCAATTACAATAAATTCTAAGTTTTCTGCACATAGAAAATATGTAAGTAATTACATCGGATGATTTTATCATTTCTTACAGTTGTTTCCAAACACATAAAGAATCCTATCATCCAGGAAAATCTACAAAACAAGCAAAAGAAAATATTTCCATTCTTTGTAAACTCTCAGGCTGTTTTGAGATTTCTGAAGAATATTTGTTGATTCATTATTATGAGATAGCATATTTTGTTTGTAGTTCATCAGATGCTGCTACAAGCATTATTTTGGATCTTTCTTTTTCTCTGCACAGCCTTTATAAACCACTGGTATTCTGTCAGCTGCACTCTGATGTGGCAAAAAGTGATGAAAACTGGTGTATCTAAATAGAATAGATATTTTTCAAACACACACCAAAAGTTTTTTCAACAATAACAATGAACCTCTTTGTCAGATGCTGTTACACAGAGTAAAGCCTCTGACATTTGCTTCCTGACCTTACTTCAGTGATCATGACTCTGGCATGCAGAGATTAACAGTTTTCAATAAAAAATGGGCAGAGCTTCTGCGGCTAATGTACACTGAACAGACAGGCAGGCTGACAATAGATTCCCCAGGTTAACACTGAGCTCTCTTCACAAACAGGAAAGAATTGTAAATATTGCAGGAGAAATGTTTTAGTAGGTTTCTGCCCTGTTGATTTAACTTGGCCTGTTTGGGGGTTTAAAACTGAAAAGGAGAACTAAGCTTTGAGTTGGGCAGTTAGAGCATGAGGGATTCTGGAAGTCACTGAGGAAGATCAAGTTTTCAAGACACACATGAGATAAAAGATGTGTTTCTGGACAATGAGGTGTGTCTTGCTGCTCTTTTGTTTCACAGAGGTGGAAGAGTTTCTTTCTTTACTGAGTTACACTCAGATGATGTAACTTATATGCATGGCTGGAGAAGCATATAGGAAACTGGATATGTCTTAGTGTATGGCCTGCAATCTTCAGGAGACTTCCATTAAACATTTAATTTGGGAGCTAAGGCATCTTACTCTCCATTATTTTACTAATGATTTGATGATTTGTAGCCATTAGGTTTTAACCATTCAGTCTTTCATTCCAAAAATACTGCATTGGACTTTTCCTTTACAGACTGCATACTCTTATTCTCTGTTTTAAAAAATATTCACCATTTTATATTTATAGACTAATTTGCCTTTACACCTTAAATATAAGCCCTTTATTTTACATAAAATTCTATCACTTAAAAAAATGCCATTTAATACTGTAGATTTTAGTATCTTCTGCTAACTTGCTTAGTATCCCTTCCTCTCCTGCATCCAAGTAATTTATGAAGGTTTTGAAGAGCACAGGGCAGAGGATGGAGTCATGTGGAACCCCATTAGTGACCAGTCTGAAGTCACCCCGCTCACTATAACCCTTTGTGTCTGACCCATCATCTCTCCATGATGTGTTTATCCAGCTGTGTGCTGGACATTCTGCCCAGAAGGATCTTGTGAGATACACTATTGAAAGCTTTACTGAAATCCAAAAAGATTCCATCAACTGGCTTCCCTTCATCAACCAGGTGGTTTACCCTTTTATAAAAGGAAATTGGGTTCAATAAGCAGGACTTTCCTCTCATGAAGGCATGCTGGCTGTGAACAATGACTGTGTTGCCTTTCAGGTGTTTTTCAATACCCTTCAGAACGATCTTCTACATAATCTTACTAGGCAAGAAGTGAGACTTACAGGCCTGTAGTTTACGAGGTCATCCTTCTTGCCCTTTCTGAAAATTGGGACACTGACTGTTAGCCAATTCCCAGTAATTGGGACCTTCCCAGATTTCCCAGACTATTCTAAAAATTGCTAAGAGGGGCCTTGCAGTGGTGCCAGCCAGCTTTTAAGTATTCTTAGATGAATCATATCAGGACCCATAGAATTACAGGGATCCAGGTGGAGCAGCAGATCTCTCACAACTTCAGGGTCAGCTGGTATTCTCTCACTCTCACAGTCACAGTCCTCTAACTCAGGGCACTGACAAACCCTTAGTGCTGAAGACACAGGCAAAGAAAGCATTGAACACCTCTGCCTTCTCTATGTCCCTGTTTGTGGGATGACCATCCTCGCCCTGGGAGATGCAATTTCTCCATTGTCTTTTGCCATTAATGCATTTAAAACCCCCTCTTTTTGTTCCATCCCACAGTTCTGGCCAGCTTCAACTCCAGTGGAGCTTCGGCCATGTGAATTTTCTCCCTGCGGCAAGCAGCATCTCTGTATTCCTCCCACATCACCTGTCCTTACTTCTACTGGGTTACTTCTACTTCTACATTAATTTTTTGCTTTATTTCCAAGAGAAGATCTCTGTTCAGCCAAGCCAGCCTTCTGCCTTGTCTGCTTGACTTCTGACATTCTGGGATTGCCTGTAGGGGGTGGTGCTTAAAAAGTGACCAGCACTGATGGATTTCAGCACCTTCAAAAACATTTTCCCAGGGAACCTTACTCACTACTTCACTCAGAAGCTTGGAGTCTGCTCTCCTTATGCCCAGAGTTGAAATTTTCCTGGCACTTTTCCTGCTGTAAACAGAGATTTTAAACTCAGTTGCCTTGTGGTTGCTGTGGCCAAGATGGCCACCAATCTCCATTTCACTGACAAGACCTCCTCTGCTGACAAGCAGCAAATCAAGCAGTATATCTTTCCTAGGCAGGTCTCTGAGTGCCTGAAGTTGTCATCCAGGTGTTTTAGGAATCTTCTGTATCTGCTCATGTCAGCTGTGATGCTCAAAGTCCATTTCCAGCAAGCTGAAATCCCTCATAAGGACAAGGGCAGTTGATTTAGAGGTGTCTCTTAGTTTCTCAAGGAGTAATTCCTTGGCATCATTGTCCTGGCTAGGGGGTCTATATTAGACTCCCTCAATGACATCCCATCTGTGTTATTTGTTTGTCCCTTAATTATTACCCAGAGGCTCTCAGCCATGTCATTAACAACTCTAAGCTCCATATGTTCCAGCCCTTACATTACATTGCAACACACCCCTGCCTTGTCTGCCCTGCCTATCCCCCCTGAAGAGCCTGTAACCATCCAACATGGGCCTCCAGTCACAGAACACATCCCACCAAGTTTCACTTATGCCAATGATGTTGAAACTCTGAGACTGGTACAAAGGTTTAAGCTCCTCTTGTCATCTTCTTTGAGTTGTCACAGGTGGGAGAGTTATCTAGCATTTCAAATATTACTAATATTGATATATTTGGCCATTTATAGTCACTTTTTTTCCCATGGGTTTCCCCTCCATCTTAGTCTTTCTATTTAATAATCAGATTAATCTGATCTCTAGTATAGTTGTACTTGGACATAAATAAGCCTGAGAATTATTAATAAATTGGGCATGAGGTTGGGCATATTAGTTCTATTGTCATATTTCACTTTCTGTTACTTTTGGCATTGTAGGTCCTGTGATATGCAAACCAGATCCACTCAAGCCTGCAGCAAAAGTTGCCTAAAAATTGCTACTACTCGCAGTGAAAGTAGAAACTCATGATTCTCTTTTCTCATATCTAGGACAAAAAGTATTTTTCAAGGCAGATCTGAAAAGAAGATGGGACTTTACTTCTGAAGTAGAACTATCATAGTTTACAATGGTGGGGAGGGTGGGGGGAAATGGAAATTAAAAGGCTATGGACAATACAGCATCTTGAATACATCATAACAAAATAAATGTACTCCAAATCCTGTGTATTTCATCTCACAGCATTTGTAAGCCTTCCAGCTATGAAGCTGCTGTAAAAGCAAAAGAAAAAATACACCCTTGAATGTTTTTTTTCAACCCAAAGAGTTCAGTGATACAATCTAAGCCACAAGCTGGTCAGCTTTTAAGTGGCTCTTGAAGAACAGTTACAAATCCAAAGACACATCAGGAGAAAGGACACTTAAATTCATAAAGAATTCTTACCTGCTGCTGAGAGCAGTTGCAAGCAGAATGCCACTCTGAAGAAGCAAAATTATCACTTTTTTCCCCTTTAGCAAACAGAAGATACTGAAAAAACCATAGCTGCATCAAGGGGATTTGTGCAGAGATGTGAATTGACTGTTCAAAAGAAATGAAAAACAGCTTGTTATATGTTTTAACATTTAGGGAATCAGTGACTTTTTAAATTTCTCACTGTGATAGTATAAACATGATGTCTTTAATGCTGCCAAAGCTTATTGAAACCCCTGGTAGGTAACTTCACAATACTCCACACACCATGAAATTCAATTGCACTTAAGAAAATTAGGGTTGAGTTTAATTACTTGTGTGCACTGTTGATGAGCACATGTTCTTTTTAAGGATGTGGCTTGCAGATGTCCTGACATTCAGATCAAATGAATTTGCTCACATATTGTGCATTTTCTTTTGAAATTAATTTCAATTATGGAGATTCCTTACCTTTCTTGGGGAAAAAAAATCACAATGATTCAGTGAAGTTGCAGAAAAAAAGAAAAGAAATTCTCTTATGTACAAAGCACACAAGAAAATTCCACAGCAATGATATATTTCTGTTTATGCACAATCCTGGACATGAAGGAAAAAAAAAAACCCCAAAAAAGCCCTAGCTAAAACAAACCAAAAAACAACCAAAAAAACCCAACAAAAAACAAACAAAAAACCCCAACAGTTGCACTTCCTATTTCGTACTTTATATAAAATAACCAAATCAGTTTTACAAAATAACCTGGAAAAACGTGAATAATAATTGCTGCTTGTTTTATACATAAGCATATTATTTTCTTTAAATAAATACATTCTATTCTTTTCTCTTCTCCCGAAAGAAGAAGCACCACACCCTAAACAGGTAAGTTCTCCTGCCCAATTGCAGTTCAGACAGCATGTCCCCAGGTTAACATCTCGTTATGCTTGTTGCTAGCTGACAAAATCAAGAGCCCTCATGTTGAATGCATGCTATAAAATTCTGCTATCCCTTCAAATGCAATATTGAGATGACTAATAATTATCTATTAGAGCCAAAATTCAAAACAAGGAGCTGCACCTTTCTTATTATTATTCATTCCCTAGCTTCTTCAGGGTGTTTTCCATAAGAACCAATATTGCTTGTGCTTGTTTCCTCTGAAACATTAATTTAAGTTGAGGATAAATGCTGTATTCAGAGACTTCCTAAGAAGAAGGATGTTTCTCTGACCACTGGCATGAAGCAGTGGCTCATAAAACAAGCAGAGTTTTGTTGGACCTGCTAGACATGGCGTACAAAGTTTTTGCAGGGTCATCTTTAAAAATTACTGCCTTTTTTAGTTCAAAGTTAGGCTGAAAAAATACACAAGCATGAAGAATTTTTCTTGACAAATGGTTTTCTTACCAAATTAATGAGAACAAATAAATTAACAGAATGGTGAAGAAGTAATGATTAAAGTTAGAGGAAAAATATTTTTTCTGAAAGACACCAAAGCACTCTCTAAGTACTATTTTATTAAGACATAAAAGAAAAGAGGAGGGAAGACAGGGAGGAGGTAGAGTGGAGGTAAGAGTACTTTGAATAACAAAATAATAACATATTTTAATTTTACAGTGTGGATCCTTTCTGCCTCTTGGGAAGTGAGACATTATAGAATGTGTCCTTAAACCAAGTTTACCAAGTAGAACACAGTCTCTGCATGCTTGTCATTGTTTCATTTGAACAGCAAACAATAGAAAACAGAAAAAAAAGTAAAAGAAGTCAACTCCACTAGTGATTTTTTATCTCCCACCTGGTATTGCCATGACTTAAACTGATCACAGTAATGAAAATTTACACAGGAGGCAGTGTTTATTTTAAACTTACTGTTATCTCAATAGCCTAGTTCAGGGGGAAGAAGAGGGAATGAGGAGAATGGGGATAAAGACCTTAGAGAAAAAAAAAAGTTTGGGAAAGACTATAGGACATCCTTGTCATCAAAAGAGTACTGGTTCTATTTTCTACCTATACACTGGTGATAAGTGATATTATTCCAAGTCTTCACTGTACCAAAAATAATATTACATTAGAGACAGTTTGGCAATCCTAATAAACCACCTGTCTGACATTTCTTTCCCACCTAAGCGAACCCAAAAATAATGTAACACTAGGGCATTAATCCTGTAGCACAGCATTTTATACATCACTTCATCAGGAGGCTAATAAAACAATGTGAGATATCATGCTGGCTACAGAGGTACTACAGATTATTTGAGGAAAGATATTGCACCTGCAACCATAACCCAACAGTTGTCTGCTCTCTCTCTCTCTTGCCAGTCCCTCTCTGGTTCCATGTGTCTGAAAACCAGGGAGAGAAGAATAATTTACATTATTTTTCACACAGGTGCAATTTATGCAGCCTTAACTCTTTCAAAAGGTCATATTCCCCAGATCACGCTCCCCCAAATCATCACATTACTTGTAAAGCTATTGCTCCTTTTCACCAGAGTTTTTGAAAAAATCTTCTACCCACTCTTCACTTTTCTTCTTAATATGAGTTCTCTTGTCATGCTTTCTGTAGATTGAATATACAATAATACCAGGTCTTTAAAACTTTCATAATTAGAGTTTTGGGAAAGCTTACCCCACCCAGAAAAGGCAATGCATAAGTTTGTTGACTATCTTATTTTCTCAAAATTTCATTGTCTTAAAGAGCAGCATTAGGACCAGAGTTACAAAAGATACTTTAAAATGTGCTAGTCTAAAAGAGGACTGCTTACTTGCCTTCTCATCAAATCGATTTCCATTCCTTCCTTCCTTCCTTCCTAAGCAGTAATGTAAATAGGTTTTCTTAAATTTCTTAGTGGAGTAATAAGGAAAGAAGACATGGAGACTTAAAAATAAACACATTAGTACATAAAAGATCTCTGATTTACAAACATTTTAATTTTTTTTCTTTTTTGCCAACAATGTTGGAAAAGTTGAAGCTGTTAATATGTGGGTTCTCTATTAAACCATTTATAATTTCAAGCAGGGAAAATGAAATATATGTCCCCATATACATAGCACACCTGATGGATTTCTTCAGTGTACTTATACTAGACTAAACCACCATATTACTTTCAAACTGCAAAATATGATTAAGGCCTAACTCTGTTTGGAGAAGCTGAGCCCCAGACTGACCAGATTTCCCAGCATTCACTTCCATAGGGCGTGTCTACACCTATGGTAAATATTATGTGCATCAGTAAGTTAAAGAGACCTTACCAATCATGGTCCCTTTGTGGTCAGCCTGTTTAATGATGCCTTCTTATCTGTTCTATCTTGTATTGCCTCTTTCTTTTTGTAGAGGAGATGTTAGTATTTTGTTGTACTTCACCTTAGTGAGTGTGAATCATTACAGAATTCTGGAGAACTGCAAAACTATATGGCAAAGTCCTGTAATGATGACACACAACTCTTCCTTGGCCTGTAAAATCTTCTCAGTTGGACTTTATATCTTAGAATATATTGTTTTGACTCAAATGAAAAGTACATCAAAGCAATATATTCAGCATGTAGATAGCATTTCATTATATTGAGCAATACTAAGAGGTTTTTAAAGCTATATCATAGCAGTGAAAGAGTCCTGGAAACCAATGTTCAGAAGATAGATTTTGTTAGATCTTTGTTCCAAATGCTTCATGCTGTTTGGGGCATATACTTCTAGCTTTTTTTAAATAAAATACTTATAACATATAAATTTAATTTACAGTTTATCAATTAAATTCTTCCATAAACTTATTTTATATTTAATATCCTATCAGAAATTTTACCCTTAGGAAATATCTAAGACACATTTATTGATTCTGAAATTACAGAGAAATTTTGCATTTGTCACTGTAACTAAACTGTTTACATGCCCCTGGAGTCAGAGTAAAATGTATTTTTTGCCTTGAATCATAGAAAAAAATCCCAAAATGCCAAAAAAAACCCCAAACCAAACCAAACCAAGCAAACTTAGATTAGGTTTTGGAGAGGTTTCTTTTTTTAATTAATTGGATCAGTGCAAGTCAAATTGGCAATGGAAGATTACATTGGGAATTATTTGGAATGGAGCAGAACAGAAACGGAACATAATTCTGGCTGGTAAATACCTGGCAAGCCTATGTAACTTATTTGCTATGTAGTTCTCATCCTTCCTGCTGATTAGAAAAGAACAAATTAACCTAGTCAAGAAAAGGAGAGTATATTATATGAAAAGAACATTCATTAATATGCATTAGACAAAGATTTTAACTTGAAAAAGAAAAAATAAGACGAATATGATAGAAGTCTACAAAATCATAATTTGTTTGCAGGAGGTAAAGAGGAACAACTATCATATGGAGATTTAGTGTTTGCCTTTCCTCCATAAGTACTCATGAGAAGCCATTAAAATTATCAGGCAAAATATTTAAACTGAAGCAAAAGAGAAGTAGTTTTAATAATACCCTAATGGTAGAACTCCCTG
This sequence comes from Ploceus nigricollis, assembly GCA_013399945.1. NCBI lineage: Eukaryota > Metazoa > Chordata > Aves > Passeriformes > Ploceidae > Ploceus > Ploceus nigricollis. The sequence goes on from VXBC01004318.1 coordinate 609,715, forward strand.
CTTGACCAAATATTGGAAACCAAAAGTGTAAATGGGGATTAGGCATGAATGAAAAACAGGTCCATTCATGACTAAAAAACTTTCCGATCTGCATGTAATCTTTGCTTCCACAAGTCCCTAAACTGCTGACAAAAGCTGGGAATATATAACCAGATTATAGGTTAGGATTACTTTACATATACTTGGTGTCTTCTACTCTTTCCCTAAGCAGCTTCTGCTGGCTTCTGCCAGGAATAGGTTGGTGAGCTAGCTGAACTTTTGGTCTCATCCACTATGACAGTGTCTCAGTCTCATAGCTCTAGATAGTGACATATGAATTAAGTCATTTAACCTGCTCTTGAACTTAAATGAATGCATTAAAATAATATCATTTTCTCCCACAGTAAAAATTCTAGTTTTCACAGAATTTAAGCCTAGTGTTCAAAGTCTGTCCTTCCAGGAATACCAGGCCAATACTCAGACTGTCCAGACAGATGCACAAGTTATCAAAATTTAAATCCTGAAGTATGAAAAATGGTAGAAACCCTAAAGCAAACAAATAAAAAGCTAGTGTCACTTGGTTATCCAAAGAAAATTTCATGGTGTAAATGGCCCTTCAGCATCCCTCTTGAGGGCTGGGTCCAACTTTGAAAGAAGATGCCTGCAGATAGTTCAAATTTTCCTCAGTTGAATACAAGTTTACAAACTTTGTTGCTTTTATTTTTCTTTATGATAAGGACATACAATTATAAAATATCTGCTATTATACTTCATAGCACCTACTTTTAAGAGATAAATCTGCCATGTGCTAGTAAAACAAGACCAAAAAAGAAAAAAACAAAACAAAACCAAAACAGAATGTTCTTGTTAAAATACTGGCAGTCCATCTGGCCAAACTTAATTTGTGTTCAGTCCTTAGGTGTGCTATATATTTGAGGTGTTTGATCTCAATTTGAAGAGATGGCTCAATACCCTTGGCTAGCATTACTTATTTCTTTCTATATCACTTTAAATTGAGTTGTAATCTTCTGAGGCAAGTCCATTTTGCATAAGACAATTTTAAAATCTTCTGATTTCACATTGGAAACCAATTCTCAACCTTAGAGTTGGTTGGTAACATTCAGACAAAATATTCCTTGATCATTTTATATATATAAAATCTAGATTAAAATTACTTTCTAATTTATCATGGTTGGGTATTATAAATTTCAATTAGACTGTGTGGGTGTCAACATTATCATTGCTCTCTTAGCCTTAATTGTCAACAGGCAGGTGGGCTGAGAGGCATTCAGAACACCTGTGGCTGGTAGTCTTCAAGGCTAAAGTTTTGCACCTTGCAAGAGGATTCCTTTGTACTTAATCAGCAGGGCTGGGCTGGAGGGAGTTTCCATGAGTGTTGGGATTTCCTTTACAGGCCAAGTGATAAGCTGCATCAAAGGGATGCAGGACCTTTTCTGCATCACCGTTTTCCAGTTTTCCCTCTGTGTTTGAAGTTTTTTTTGTTTTTTTTTTTTCCCAAAGATGTTTGTGACTCATCAGTTTTAACTTCAGGTATCATTGTTCCACTTGTCTTGAGTGTTACCAAACAGACTGAACTTCATTCATTTGCCATGAGTCATTGTCTTACACTTTCCACCTAATGTTTGACTTTCTGCAAGAGTTTTAACCCAAAGCAGTGCTGAAGCTTGCTGACTTTATCCAAAGCACTGTGCAGCGGCACTCTAGCAGGGAAGTGCAGTTGTTATATGTTGGGGGTTAAGATGGTGGAAGTCGTGCAGGTAGCTGGCAAACACCAAAATCTATGAAGGATACTGTTCAATGGGGGTAAGGATGCATTCTTTACATCGAGCTTCAAAGACTTTTCTGATGCATTTGTCAACAGTGAGCTCTCAAAACAAAAGACACACATACAGCATCAACTTAAAGCTCCCACAGTTAGGACTCAAGTGTTCGAAAATGAATTAAAAATGAGGAAAATACACATATGGAGACTGAGAAGTGCTAAGATATATCATAGTAACAGCCTCTCATGAATACACCAATAATTACATTTTGTTTTCAAGAACATTTGTGTTGATGAACATCTTTCTATATATTGGATAACTAAATTCGTTGGCTTGTTTAATCATGTATTTATGGCACCTCTTTTGTTACTTGGCCATTGATTTTTTTACTTAGAGGGAAGTACAAGGCGCTGACAACATTCAAATCACTGAAGTTTAGAATTAAGTTGCTAAAAATGAATGCTTGACATGGTTGCATAAAAAAAAATACCAGGGCAAACTGTCTTTGTCACACAACAGAGGCAATCAGTTCCCAAGCTACTGAAATAAATTAAAATTTCAGCCAGCTGTCAGGCTATTAAACTGATTCTGACTGAATCAGGAATCAGGACAGCCACATAAGCAGGTGAAGGCCAAGTGTTTGCCTGGTCCCAGATGCCTGTAAACTCTATTCGCAGTTAGAGTCAGGCTAATAGTCAGAAAGTATTTGTCTGGCCTCTGTAGGCTTGCAGCAGGAAAACAAAAAATCTGCTTGTTAAGCTCTAAACACTTAGTGTTGCTAAAGATAACTTAAAAATTTGATGTTTCTGCACTTACTAAAACTGGAGATTTAAGAAGATACTTCAGGAGATCACGGTCTAATGGTGTGACGGGAAATAAGAAAGAGGGCTTTGTAAAACCCTAAGAAAATGAAATTCTTTTATTCAACCCCATTGCAAAATATCATTCCTTGTCATGTTTAAAAACACCATCTGTCACGCTCTTTGGTCATATTAAAGTGACCTTTGAACTGGAAATGTTCAAGTCATCAACATATATGTTTGGACCATACCAACTTATGTCTTTTTTGGTTGAAGTTCTTTGATATTTAGATATGAAAAAGGGTCAGGAAAAGACCATACAAAGGAAGTTACTGAAACCTTTACATTTAATATGCCTCAAAAAGTTTAGCTACCAGAACTCTTGGTATCCTGATGTGTACAGAATGGTATGATTTTTAAAGAAACTTGAGACTTGAAAAAACACACAATCCCTTTTGTTATTATTTGCCCAATTTCAAGGAAAATACATTCGGCATTGAAATCCCTATTTGATTATCATGAAGCTTTAAAAATCCTCTTTTTACCAATGTTTTCTATTTTTTCCATAGCCTGCAGTCTGAGGGTACTGCTATTCACATACAATAATTTTATTATCTGCCAGTTCAAACACCAGTATTATTTCCCTTAACTCATTTGTGTCAGAGAATTTTTGAAAAACATTGTGAATTAATGGTGTTATAATTGTAAGAAGGAGAATGACAGTGGATATTTTTATCAGGGAATCTGAAGAAGCAAACAGCAGGTGTCTATTACATGAGTAAAAAAGTCTCATACATGAGTTAAGGTAGTTGTTTGCAGTGAAAATTACACATGCTCAACTTCTGTTCCTTAAAGATCTCTTATCTACTCTTCAGACAAAAATTTTAGGGACATACATATGACAGAATTATTTCAGAACACCAAAAAGAGGGAAGCAGGAAGAAATCAATCAACACACAAATCCATCATGAATGTGGAGTACACAAGCTGCATGTATACTCTGCCCACTAGCAGGAAACTCCACACAACAGTGTTCAATTGCTCCTGCATGCCTGGGAAGTGCAGGTGGATGAATATGTACCCTACAGCAGTTTATTACTTCTTTAGTGCCATACATCCCTTCAATAACTCTGGACTTGGTTTCTGAGACTCACAGTAAGCAAAAAGCTCAATGAAACACAAACATTTTGTTAAATTCTTCATTTCTTTACTCTCTTACCTTCTTAAGCTCTCTTTGACCAGGATATTAGGAAGTCTGGATTCTTTTGCCACTGAATGTTATTAGATTAAACTAATTTGAGGAATTATTCTTCTGTCTCCTTTTATACCCTCCCTGAATGCATTGTGTTGGGACTATAGTATCCCAGAACAAATACAAGGATATCTCAATATCCCAAGATAGACACTAAACTGGGAAGCATTTTGGACAATTGTACATCCTTGTAGCATAATAGGGGAACATTTGATGATGTATTCTGTCCTCTGCACAATGTGCTCGTTTCCTATGAACTCAGAGAAAAACTCTGTGGGATCAGTACCTGGAAATCAGATCATGCCAACTTGAACAAGGTCTTAAGTAAATGCCTAGCTTCAGGGAAGCAGTTGTAATCTCTGAGGACTCAATTATGTGCTCAAATGTTTGGCAGAATTAGGTTTATAATGAAATGAAGAGAGGTTAGTTCCCCTTTTCCTGTTCTTTTAGAGAAGCTTGAAAAGATATTCTAGGAGAAAAGTAGTTAAATGAAAAAATAATTAATGTTTATAATTGCTAATTTTTCTTTCTGGTTTCTGATAAACTAAATCCTGTAATTTGTGAATATTAATAAGGAAATCAAGGTATTTCCTCCCTGAAACACAGAGTGTAAAATAACTTTTAATTTTGAACATTTTGAACCATGATTTAAAAATTATTTAAACTTTGGTATTATTAATTGTTGCCATAGTAGAGAGGGAGTGATGTTCAATTGCCAGTCAGATTGACCATTAAACTGCTTGTTGAGTAGAAAATAAGTTTCCTGTGTTACTTTGGCTTCTTTCTGAATGAAAAATACTCAGTTATGTATGTGGGAATGAATACATTTTTTTCTGTGTAGTTTAGTTTCCCTCAAAATTTCAAAGACTGAGTCAATTTGGTGCAATTCCAACACAAATGCTCAAATTCAGAGGGCTTTTATTGGCTGTTTCCCTTCTTTCTTATTCTAACAAGGGGAAAAAAATACTGAAATCTGCAAATCTTAACACCTGTCACCGAAACTCAGTTTTTTGACATGAAAAAAAATGAGGTTTGAGGTTTTTAGTAAGAGCTCTTTAAGGATATACTGCAATGCTCATTCAGGGAGAATGAGCAATGGCTGGGCAGACACCACCTCTCTCTGACCCATGCTACTGGCCTGCCACCTCATCCCAAACACATCCAGTGGCCTGAGCTCTGGGCTGAGCCTGCTGGCCTCTGTCTGTGTCCATCACTGGTGTTTTAAAGCAGCCATCCATCTCGGTTACATCAGGTCATCGCTTTCTGACAGACCTCACTGAAAAGGAGCTTCTGGCCTTTTTGGCACATGTAAAACACTGTGTAAAAAATGTCATTAAGACCAAGGAAATACTTTTCTTTTTTTTCACTGTCCACACCCTCTCTTTGATTTCTCCTTGTCTGCATTACTGAGTCATTTGCCTGTTTCCAGCCTCTTTCCTCCACTTCCACTGGCTACTGATACACGCCAAAGAAACCATTGTCAGTAGTGTCACACCACTGGTTTTGCTGAGGGCAGACCCTGCACTCCTACCTCTGCTCCCTCACCTGGTTTTTATGCCTGCTTGTGGCCATGCTTCTCAGCCCCTGTGGGTAATCTTACAGCAGCAATTTGAGGTAATGAGCCTATTTAAGTTCCTTTTGGAAACTTGAGAAAGCAAAGTGTTTATAACTTTCTTTGCTCCACTGAGTTCAGACACTTGCTGTAAAATTAATAGCTGGTGTCAGAACTAAAAATAACTGCACTTTTTAAAACAGGCATGTCCTATCTTGACATTCTTCATTTTTAAAGTGTATTACATTTTGTCTGAGAGATAACAACCTTTATTAGGATCCAATGGCACTAAGGTGCTGTTATTTTTTACTTTTTTTTTTGCTTGGATCTCTCTGCCACCATACAGAGATTTCATTACTTTTCCACACAATAAATATATATATATATAAATGTGAACATTTATGTATAAACATGCAAATATATATACATATATATATATACATATGTGTATATATAAATATGCACAATAAAAAATGAAACTTTTGTATTTTCAAAAAGTATCCCTAGTTAAAAAATAACTTTGTAAAATTCTCTAGCTTCACCCCTGGTAAGAACTTAAAATGAATGTGGTTTCACAGCCTTCAGGGAGGCTTGAAAAGTGAGATATTCAATCCTCTCCTTGCATGAGTTTAGCCATGGGGATGGGTGGGAACAATCAACTGAACAAAGAGTGCTCCCAGCTGAGAGAAAATGTATGGAGATAGAGGGTAGGAAAATAAAAAATTAAAAGTGTTCTATGTCTCTTTCAAGACAAGGAAAGTGCGAAGAAGATCAAAACAAATGCTGCCAGTCCTGAAAGGCACTCAGCATGTTAATTTTCACTGAGACCAGTATGAACTTTGCATCATCTCACTTCAACAGAACTGGGGCTTATTCCCTCTCATGTCTGAGTGGAGGGAAAGCTTCTCTCACTACAGTTCATTTTGGGTCTTTTGTGGGGTGTTGGGAGTCCAGTCTAGCCACTATGACCTGTTCCAGCATAAACCATGTGGAGCAGGAGAGGGGGTATGGTAGGATCAATCCAGAAGTTACAGTTGAGTCACATTCTTTCTTTATTAGTATTTTGTTTTCACAAATGTTGCAGCATATCACTGCCTTCTAATTCACACATGCTTCTTCTTCTTCCGAGACCGATAATTAGATATGGGCATGACTGTATTAATTATCTTTCTATAAGAAAACAGTGCCTTACACCAAAAAAAAAAAAAAGTGGAGAAATAAGAGAACTACAAAACAGGCTGTTTTATTTCTTTGTGTTTCTCCAGAGTAGCTTAGAAAATATAAGTACAAACTTTTTCATCTTCAGGACAACAATAACATTCTAGAAGACCTTTTTTATTTTCAGATTCAATTAGCTGGTTCACTGACTCATGAATTTTGTGTGTCTAAATGATGCATCTTGATTTTGACCAATCTCCACCTGTATTAAGTGACAAATATAAACCAATCAAAATGTAATAAAAAGTTTCAAATTACAAAACAAAAACCAAAACTCAAACCCAGCAAAACATTTAGATAATGACAAAACTATTTAAAGAAATGAGACATTAAATTAGTGAAAATTTTTCCTATTATCTTGGGAGAATATATATTTTTTGCCTGGATTGCTATAAATGCTCTTAACCATAGAATTATCCAGCCTTTCAAGAAAAAAAATAACCTGTCATTGTTCTTCTGTTCTATTGACTTTTCCTGTAGTGTGTTAGCACTATTAAGTTATTCACTAAGCGATTTAGCAAATAATTGTCATGATTCCCTCTCATTCTCTGTATTTCTCCGATCATGATATTTTTTATTTTTTAGTCAATAGATTCATAGAGGTAAAACTCCCGAAACACAAAAACACATGAAAAATTATAAAGGTTTATAGAGAAATAAACAACAGTATGCTTTGGTTAGCACCTCAAAATTTTTGACTGTTGTATGTTCTCGTATTTTCTCTACTGTCATTTAAAGTATCCCCTACAGGACCTGTGTTCTTTACGAAGTTCCTCTTCATGCTCATGAATTTTATCTTCTTGGATTCAGTATTGACCTAGTATTCAGCTTGATGCTCTTCATCCAACTTCATTTATCTTGCTTGAGTAATCAATCAATTTGGCAGTACATGGAAGAGGTCATCCCTGCACTGCTCAGCAGAAGCCACGCAATATCACCAGTTTCTTCAATCAACAAACAAGGTTTGGCAGGGCTACTGTGACAACAGATGTGTTTGAGGGTTCTTAAGCAAAGGTCTAAGTCACAGAGTTATAATTTCACATCATTGCTTATGAGTGTATTTCTGTGTGGATAACTTAAAGAGTCTGGTGTCCATGTCTGGAAATTTGTCACCTCTCCCAAATGGAACCACAATATCACTGGGATGATAATGCTGAATACTTAAAAAAAAAAA